>SKCR01054764.1:0-46422 GCA_019454045.1 Zanthoxylum bungeanum | reverse complement strand
CTACGAAGGACATAATTGGGTGTGAGTGCAGTACTAGTAAGTGGCTGCTGCGTCTTTGGACATGTCCCATGCCCTGCTTCAAGCCACTTTTCAATGCAGGAACGCTCATAGGTCTGCAGCCGAGGAGAACAAAAACAAGAGATGTTATAAAATCAAGCGGTTTTATTCTAAAACAGAAAACGATGGTTTCAGTCTGTCTTTTCATGAAGAAAATATCCTTGGCTTTTGAAAAGCTGGAAATGGTTTTTATAAGACGTGTCATCCAGTAAAAAAAAAAAGTACCTCCACAAGTCGTAAATTCCTTCACACTCTAATCCACATCTTAGGATATTTCTAATTGAGAAAATAGAGCAATTAGTCAACTACTGAATGACAAGGAATATTTCCAGACTTAATTTGGCCTAGGCAATCTCACACGGGTTACTCAAGAAATGGGAAGCCCCAGCAACTAGATGAAACGAGAGGAAACAAATTTTAATAAGCTGACAATTCTTTTTCCAGATGCATGCTGCATTTTACTGATACCAGACTGAGTTAAATGAACGAGGAAAGGATTTCAGATTTTGAACAAGGGAAGAAAATGAAAGAAGCAACTATGATCCAGTAGAGTTTTGACCATCAGAGAGAAGGAAATGCGCAGATGAAACTTTAGGATTTCAGAATTTGAACAAGGGAAGAAAATGAAAGAAGCAACTATGATCCAGTAGAGTTTTGACCATCAGAGAGAAGGAAATCCAAGATGCATATACCTGTCCTGTTGAAACAATGACAGGATCTTTCATCAACTCCAGGGCTATTGGGCAGCGGAAATCATCTGGTATAACCGGAGCCTTGTGATTCCTATCACTGGCAGCATGACCACTCTGACTTGGACTAGGATTCTTTTCTTTTGAAGGAGCATCCAAGTTAGGGTTCTCTGTTTGTACAAAATCCTTAATCTTCTTCAACAACATTGACATTTTCTCAATGCTCTCCTCAGGATCTCCACCAGTGGAAGCAACCATCTCATGCAACGCCAGTGACTCCTGTGTTAGATCAGCTATTCCCATCAATTGTAACTTCTCAGCCAATCTCCTTAGGACAGCTGGATTAGTTTGTGCATCATTGTTCTTGTTATAAAGGGACAAAAGATCTTCGTACAGCTCAACATCAGGTGCATCAGCTCTTCCTTTGGCTCTTCTGAACTGAGCAAGAACAAGCTCAACCTGAAGACCACAAATGTTAAAAAAGAATATAGATCCAATAAAAGGAGCTCTGCCTTGAAGCCTCTTATGAGTCACTGGACCACCTTCACATTATATTGTGTATGCACATGTGCAAGCATGCATTCATATAATTTAACAATCATCTAAGCCAAAAAATAAAGATTCGCACTTGGTTGCCATTATATAATTGCTTTTAGAGGCAATTAGGATCCACCAAGCATCATTTCTCAACCACAAATTAGAAATATGTCATATTTAGAGTGGAAAAGAAGTCTCTTGTCTGGTTCTTCAATTTTAATTGCCTTAAATAATGAGAGCACAATTATGTGATGATGTATTATACCTGTTCCTTTACTTCATCTGATATATCAAGCTTTTCATAGGAAATTGCACTCAAAGCTTGTTCCAACTGAGCTGTAACCTCATTGAACTTTTTCATAATTTCATCGCCCTCTAAAACCTGCCAGTAGAGTGACTAAGATTAGTATATTTATGTGTAGCAGTAATCCTACTAAAACCAACAAATTCCCAGAATTTTTTTATAAAATAATATATCCACAAAATGAACATAAACAATACTTTGTCTTTATAGATTACAAGGAAAACCTATGGTTTCACAATGTGTCGCTGTTATCAAAATTTGCACAAGTTTATTTAAGTACTTATAACATAAATGAATTCTGATTTAGAAGTTCAGAGTTCAGAACATAGGTACTATTACATTTGTATATGCAAGTGTGTGTGCAAATAGATGATATAACCATCCTGCCAGTATACATAAATTAGAAAAAGACAAGATACAATCGAGATAAAAGAAACTAGTCTTGACAAAAAGGAATAAAAATTAACATATTAATAATGGATTTGGATTTCACAATCCATACAAGAAGGAGACAGAGTTTCTATGAATATAATTAGTATGACATTCTACTTCATCTAGCCATTAACTTATAAATGACTACGACAGTTGAAACTACGAGAACTTGACAATGAATCTCAAAGAAGTAAATTTGCGGTAGGTTATATAGTTTTCTATATTCAATTCCCTATGCATAGATGATGAGATTCCCCTGCAAGACCAGTCAACTTATCAGAAAAACCAAAAGAAACGAAGCCAAAATTTCATTAGCATTCGGTGATAATTTCAATTCTCCACATACAATCTGTTCCTTAAACTAACCAAATCAGTAAATAGATCCAAAATTCAACATCAATAACATTACTTAACATAATCTCCCATGGTTTTCTAACAAAGCATAACAATGAAACCTAAACTAACTATTCAGCCAAATTGAAATTGATCTAATTTTAAATATTTTTATTTTTCATTAGGAAAAAAAAAAAACAACAAAAATCACAAAATCCAAAATCGTTCACGTGTGCATAACCAATCAAACTCTTCATAATCATAGCCTTCTACTTTCCTTCACTCATTTTCTCACCAACCAAACAGATTGAGCAATAAAAAAAAAAGTAGTAATTAAAATAAATTAACACACCAGGTAAATCTTGCTGCCATCGCTGCCAAATCGGAGCAACTCCTTAGCAGAAGCTAAAGCCTCCTTCAACGAAACCAAAGCTTTAACGGTGCCTTCAGGAATCGCTTCTTTACTTTCTTTAATTTCCTCAAACATTGGCGTCAACAGCTTCAATCTCCTCGCTAAATTGCAATACGGCTTCTTGACCGTACACCTGTAATCCGTAATCGCCGATATCTCGTTCACTGTATCGATCAAGTTCTGTAGTACGAGCATTCCTCTCTCGTCTTCCATTACAGCTTTGTTTTTTTTTTAAGAAGAAGAAGAAGATAAACTAACAACAATCAGATCTCGTTCAAACGCACCGTATTTTGAGTGTTTGTTAGAGAAAATAAATTTTGACTTTTCTTCAGTTTTTTTTTTTTTTTGGCGGATTTGTGCTAAATCCGGCGTCGTTTTTAGCTGGAGTCGTCTCGTTTTCATGAAACAGTAGACTTTTAGGAAGACCGAGTGTACATGTGTTAGTGGCGCGGCTAAGTGAGCTTAGCAAAAGTGAGATTTGGTGAAATGTGAATGTGGAGACAATTTATAATATAACATAGATATCACGTAATTCATATAGCAATTCAATAATTTATTATTATATGTGTTACAATATTAAAAAATAATTAAAAATATGAGTATTAAATTATACGTGTCATTTACTGATTTGTTCGTGATATCACACCACTTAAAGAATTATTCGTGATTGTGAAGCTATTAATGCAAGGGAAGAGAAGAATTGTCAGCGTAGCGTGGCGTGGTGTGGCGTGGCGTGGCTCGGCTAAGGATTTGAGTTTGTTATTAACTTAATACTTTACCTCAGTGCTAAAGATATTGAATTTGAGTGGTTTGTGTTGATCATATAGTGTAATTAAACAGAAAATTAACATGCAACAAATAAATCAAAACCAGAAATACGAAAGTAGATATAGTCTAACATGCATAAACCCTAAAACTTTGATAACAATAAAAACCTTGTAAACTTGATGAAATACAGTCCTAGTCGAGATAAATCTCTTTCCTTAAGAACTTATCAACCATGTCTCAGTGCTCTACGGCTTTTGTGGCTACTGTTCTCCCAGGATAACCCGGATTCCTCTTGTTCAAGGGGCACACCTTAACAAGATTTCGAACTGATGAAATGGAGGAACTCTCTCTACTCAAACAATATGATACTCAACAAGATGGATGATCTCTAGATGGATTTTTCTCTATGTGTTAATGAACAATAGTGCTTCCTTTTATAAGTATAGAAGGGTGCCTCAAGGGCACCCTTTGGGTTGGGGTGTCACCCTCTAAAGGGTTGTATTGTACCACTCCTATGTAGCCATTGGAACATAGGACCATATTATACACAAATGGAGGACTTGTCCCATGGGATACCATCCAAATGACATGTCCTTCCTCCATCCAACCAATTATATTTGAAGATTTGAATAATTTACAACAGTTTGCTTCCTCTCATATTCAAGGTTCGAATCGAATCTCATTAGATACATTTCCTTAAAATTATAGCCCTTGATGTAAAAAATCAACGACTTATCCTAATTTATGCTGGGAAACTTTTGATGGCACAAAACACATATCCCAAGATTAATTGAGATACACGTAAATTGATCTAGACATTCCAATTAAAAAAAAAAAGTTATGTACAGTTGGTCCATTTCGATTAAACGGACGCCCGTGAATTAGCGGTGGTCAGGTGACTTGACGGTTAATTAGTTCGTGCTTAAAATGATTTTTTGAACAATACACCCGGAAAAAAAAAATCATGTCTTTTTTCCTTTTTAAATTTGAATTAATTATGTCTTCAATTCATTTATTTTTAGAAAACAATTGATTTTGTTTAAATATTCATGACATTTATTTTAAGAAAGGTGTGTTTACTGAATTCATTTTTTGCAAGTTAATTCTTTTCTAAAACATAAATAAATATAGATAGCATATGTTATAAATTCAATATTATATTTTAACAAGTGTCGGCTCTTAGTGATAGGGAACTTGGTAAGTATTAGGAAAAATTAAGGAAATTTTCGTGACATAAGATAAAACGTCTAAATTATTTCTTCTATTGTTATTAATTAATAATTTTGACTTACTTTAGGTTTTTATTTTTAGAAGCTCGTCTAGAGCCACCGAAACCTTAAGCAGTTACATAATAATATCAGATCGATTGATTGAGGGTATTGAAAAACAATTATAAAATATATATATATAATTAATCTCCATGTCTTTTTTATAAGGAAGTTGAGGTAATGGTAGAATAATTAAGAGGCGAGAGACAGTTTTCCTCAATCAATTCAAAATTTTGTAGAAATATGTTACATAAATGAGTAAAAATATTAATTTATTAAAAGATGATTTTATTTTTTTCCCATTAAAATCAAGAGTGTCGATCGATTATATGATCAATCTCATGTGTATGAAGCGAGCAATTATGTCCTCAAGTGACGTGACTTTAAGGTATATGATTTAGGATTTGACATTTAGGTCATGAATTCGAATTTATGTAATACGTTTCTTTTGAAAGTTTAAGATAATCAAAAATTTTACATACTCTATTTAAACCCGAAAGAGAGACAAAATAATCCAAACACAAGAGGACAGACCAAACTCAATGTCATGTTTGACCAAGCCTAGCAACTTTAAGAAAAATTGCAATGAAAGGCTTCAAAAAAATGAAGTGACAAGTAACCAAATGCAAATTAAATCTTTTTTTGGGAAGCACGAATTATGAAGAAGCAAACATCACACCCACTTTAAAAAATAAAAAAAAAAAATTAAAAAAAATAAAATTGCATGTTGGAAATTAAAGTCAATGCAAACAAATTGCAAATAGATTAATTTTTTTATGCCAATTTTGGTCCAACAACTAAACATTACGGGCCATTAATGCACAATTAGCAAATTGTCGTCTAAAAGCATTATTGTTTCAACTTAGCACGTCTCTTTTGCTCCTCTCAAATATTAATCGTATATTCAGTATTTCCCACGTTATCGAAAATATATAAATTTTAAAATTGAGTCATTGAATAATCTATATTATTTATTAATTTATAAGATATATTTTAATAAATTTTAAGATTCAATTTTCTTAATGACTCTGTCGTTACTTTACACAAACTCAAATTCAGACGGTTGATTTGAGTCCTAAAATTTGATTCAAAATTATGGCTAAAGTATAAAGACAATTGTGTTCTATTATATAGTAAATGTTCACCTATCATTTAACAGATGTATATTCAATATTTGATATATATTTTAATCGTATATTTAAATTTGATATTTTTTAATTTTTGAGTTGACCAATTGATAATTACTCACCTTGCTTCTTCGTCCGAATCAATGAATCTCTTACATATGTTACAAAAATGATCTTATTCAATCGTTAATAAGAGATTTCTCTATGAATAAATTCGGATCAAAGTATATTATTTAAAATAAAGTCGTTTTTTATTTATTATTATTATTATTATTTTGTAATTTCAAATGTTAAATGCATAATAAGAATGATGAAGTGGAAAAATACATTAAAGTGGCCAGATGCTCTTGATTCTCTGTATCCTGTTCAGAATACAACGGCAACTATCTTTTTTATATCCACCGTTGAATTGAGCTTTGCATGGGACCCGTTTGTGGGCCTGAGATAGTGAGGGGTCAATTATTAGGGAAGGTAATTTTGGTTAATATTTATTTTTTCGTTTCATTTGATTTACTTTAAAATGAATACAGATTTGAAAAAATATATTACTTTAATAAATAGATCTGTTCGATTCGATTTGTTTATTAAACGAATCGAATACGAATATAAGCTCACTGATTCGTTTATGATTCGTTTTATTATTTTCTTTTATCAGTTATTGTTTTTTCGATTAAAATTCGATAAATTATGACTAATTATCATATAAAAAATAATATTGCAGATATGTGGTGAATTATTTATAGTAAATATATTAATTACATTTTTCTATATATATATATATATATATATATTTATATATTTATTTAATTATATACGAATAACTAATATAAATAAATTATGATAATTTATGTTATTGAATGATATCATGATTAAACGAATATTCGTATTTGATTCGTTTAATAAAAAAATCGAATACGATTCATAATATCATGATTCATTTAATAAAACAAATCGAATTTGAATTCATCACATTTTGATTCGATTCGTTTAGTATTCTATACAAATTTAATTTATCAATTCGTTTTGTCACTCATATCAATTATCATCAAGTGATAAGTTAAATTTGCATCAAAATAATTTAAATGGTGATTAACTGACGATCGCTATTTGAATGATATGGTTTAATAAAAAAATCGTTGATTTATTTTTTTAAAATTAAAAATCATCATTTTTTACTGATTAATCGCCATTTTTTAAAATCAATTTATATAAAAACTCATTTTTTCCCTCTTTCAATTTTATGATCGTTTAACATTTTCATGATAAATAAATGATTTTTAGTCATTTTTGGAGATATTGATAAATGAGTTCTAATTTTTTGCGAAAATATCTACTTTACATTTCCGAATGTTTATGATTAATAGCTCCAAAAGCGCTACCGAATATTGTTTACTGTTATTAAAACAGTAACAAGGCTTTCTTTTTTGATTGAATGGTTGATTTATTGAGGTAAATTTTAATTTTAACAAAAAAAATATTGGATATTTTTCATTTTAATGTGATAAATTTGATGGAGAACAATCAACGAATCCAATGAGATTTAATTAAATAGTAACTTATAAACGAAATGCAAAATAAAACCAATAACTTACAAAAACAAAACAGAAACTTACAAATCTACAAAACTTGCAATCAACACAGTAACTTGAAATGTAAGTAACAAAAATTAATAACAAAACACTGACATGTAAGATTGAGGCTAGCTTATTATTAGGCTATGTCATATAGCAGAATTTCGCCCATACTCTTGTGCTCGTAGTTCGTTGGACATCTGCCACCAGTATTCAACAATCTGAAGACCGAAATTTCTGCACCGAAGTTTCGATCCCTGGCGAATTTACTAAGTGTTTTCTCAAGATCAGAACTGTTTGAATATAGAAAATTCTATCTATTTTTCATGTATATATTCTTCTGTCCTTCTTATTCCATTTATATAGAATAATAGGAATTGCCACCAAAACGTTTTTCAAGAATTTCAGTTAATCCACAAGAGATATGTTGATCAGACACACATCTTCGGATTTAAAAAAATGAAAATCAAAAAATTAAAACGTTTTATTAAACAAAGCATTTAGTTAATCATAAGAGCTTATATTTGATTAATTAATATATATTAAATATATTAAATAATTCTAATGTCATGCCTACCAACCACAAACATCAAGCCCAAGTCTTGCTCTTTCCAATTTAATATAAGTATTAGAAAACATTTGTAAACTTTTCATCTTCCATAAAAATATTTTAGATGTGGGATTACTCTCACTATTTCTATACAAATTCTTACAAAATTAATATTATATTATTAATAAATTATATTTATTTAATTTAAACACAATTAAAAAAATCAAATTTAACGGACGCTAGTTCACTCACTCTTGTGATTTTTTATTCCTTCGTTTTTATCTAAATCTAATATTTACAACCTGACTTGATGGAAAAGCTTATGATTTGATTGTCAGATCCTGTATTCGAGCCTAAATGGTATATTTATTGTAATAATTTGAGATAATTTGAGATTTTACATATTTCGTTTAAGCTCGTTTCGGATGATTTGATGATGAAATTTATAACGTTTCAAAAAAAAAATTGATTAACAACAGTATTGAATTCCCGTCATTCATGCTGATTCAGTTTTCAATTTCTTGACATTTGACAAAATTTCTTCACGAAATTTAAGTCCCTCGTTTGCATATTTGAATAATAAGGCATCGTCTTCCCCACATGTACGCTTCAGAATCGCATATCACGCAATGATCTTCTTAGGAAAAAAAAATAGTATGATTAATAGTATAAAATATGCAATATAAATTATTTTATTGCGACATTAAAATAAAAGAGTAAATATATACATGGAAATAAAATAAATTATAATGAAATATTGAATAAGCTTGTATATAAAAAATTAACTTTAAAACTTTTGAATAAAACTAAAATTTCTTTTCATCTATGTAAGATGGATTTGGATTCGTAATCAGCTGAGTTTTGTCATGTGTTTTTTTAGTAAATTATGATAGATGGTTATTGGACAATATTTTAAATATAATTGAATTGAATTTATATTGTTATTAAAATACGCATGATAGAATATTGTAAATAATTTAAGGAAAGGTAAAAAAAAAAATTATAATTTTGCTCATTTGCGAAATTATGACTGTGATTTTTTCATGATAAAAGATTGTTATGTAAACTTATCTGTAAGCAAAAGTTGGCAAAACTAATAACATCGTCAGTGTATGATGTGATAGTTTGTGCATATTTATCCTTCTATATTTCCATGCCATGTCACTTCGGCAGGCATCATGGTGTTGGCGACTTGATCGCATAAAAGGATTTTGATGACGTCAACGCGAATGAAGACTTCGACGTACAAACACGAAACATTACAAAAAGTGTCGAAGCATATGGGGTGAAGAGCGAGAATATGAAGACTAGCGGCAAATCGAAGATAATGATTAAGAGCTAAATTTTATTGTAAGTGAGTTTACTCAAGTGATCTAAAGCTCTTAGGAATCATACATTTTGCATCACTTGCATTTAAAATGGCTTAGAATGCTAAAAGAATCATTTGCATTTTATTTGCACCAAAATGAACTTCATGCACAAGTGCATCGGCAAATGATCTTCTAAAAACTATCAAATGGTTGAATTAAATTTCAAATGATATACCATTAGATAGATATGTGTCTCTAGTTTTCTACGGTTCAAACGGAACACAATTCCGATGCTTTGCTAGAGCCTTTTTAGTACAACATGCTCATATGTGCGTTTTCTGCATTCATGTCACATTAGAAAAATTCCATAAAATTCATCTTAATGTTTTTGGAGCTGAACTTTTTACAGAAGCTAGATCTATGTGTCTAGTTTATGTAGAAATTTACGGATCATGATTTGGAATTTTCTAGAGAGAGTTATGGCCAAAATACCAAGTGTCGTCAGTCTTGACTGGTCATCAGAACTGAAACCAGGGAGCTCCAAACCGGTCCCCATACCGGTTTCCATACCGGTCTAGCCTTTATTGTGCAGTTACTGAAACCAGGGAGCTCCAAACCGGTCCCCATACCGGTTTCCATACCGGTCTAGCCTTTATTGTGCAGTTACTGAAACCAGGGAGCTCCATGCCGGTTTTCTCGCCGGTCCCCATGCCGGTTTTAGCTGAGAAAATCATGCTCTCTGGAACCAGGGAGCTCCTCGCCGGTCTCCATGCCGGTTTGCTCGCCGGTCCAACGGCTAGTTTTTCGAACGTTATGTTACCGTTGGAGCCCTAGACTGGCATGCCGGTTTCCTCGCCGGTCTCGCTGTGAGTTGGGTAAAGCTTTGCATTTTGTTATAAATAGAACCCCAACTCCTTTGCCTAGAGTTAGAGATCTAGAAAACCTTCATATACATTCTCTAAGGCAAACAAAGAGTGTCATACACCTTCATATTCATAAACACTCATCCAAGCTCACACACACATCTTCCACATCATTTAGTGAGCTTAGAACACTTGGGTTTGCTCTCACACAATCTTCTTATTATTTGTGAGTGCCCAAGTGTGTTGTAAATCTTTCATATCAAAAACACTTGTGGTTTGTGAAATCCCATTGTTTGGGTAATTTGTAAAGGTTGTGAGTGCACCTACGTAGAAAACTCAAACTTGTAAAAGGTTCGGAGTGCGCCTTGGCGGAAAACTCTTGGTTACGAGTGAACCACGAAAAACTCGATTCTAGTGGAAATCTTCAAGCGAGGCTTGAGGGAGTGGACGTAGGCACGATTTGCCGAACCACTATATATCGTGGTGTCGTATTTCTCTTTCCCTACTCTTTTACTCTTTTACTATTTGCAAGTTTATTTGTATTTACACTTATTGAATAGAAACTTGCATATAGGCTATTTATTGGAATAGAGAAAACTGGCCTAAAACTCCCACTTGGTAATAAGCGCTAAAAATCGGCAAAGATTTTATATTTCCGCATTTATAGCGATAACCCAATTCACCCCCTCTTGGGTATAGAGATTCTTTGTCGCTATTGCTTGTAGGGAATTTCAGTTGGTATCAGAGCAAGGTATTCTCAAGAAAGACTTGACCGTCCGAGAATAGATCATGGCATCTACAAGCAACTCGTCAAATCTTGCAGAGGGATTTTCAACAACTAGACCTCCGTTTTACACCGGAACGGACTACAATTATTGGAAGATGAGAATGCTAAATTATCTCCTTGCCGTAGATCCGCAATCTTATTTGGTCATCACACGATGGGCAAAAGGACCAACAAAAAGGGATAGCAATGGGGTTGAGATTCCGAAGCCAAGTTTGGAATGGGATAGTGAGGATGTAAAAATAGCTTCACAAAATGCTAAGGCACTTAACCAACTCCTATGTGCCATTGATCGGGAACAAATAAACAAACTTCCGGAGTGTGGAAATGCTTATGATTTATGGAAGTCATTAGAAATGGTCAATATGGGCACAAGCCAAGTGAAGGAATCAAAAATCAACCGGTTCATGTGCGAATTAGACAACTTCAAAATGGAATCCGGGGAAGAAATTGATCACATGATTTCGAGGTTCACTATCATAATCAATCATTTGGCCACTTTGGGAAAAGTCATCGGGACATCGGATCAAGTGAAGAAAATCTTGAGATCACTCCCGAAAGAATTTAGAAGCTACACCTCCTCCATTAGAGAAGCAAACGACATAAATATATTGAAGATGGATGATTTGGTCGGCAAATTGCTTGAGTATGAAATGGAGATCAAGATGGATAAAAAGGAGGAAGATGAGAAGAGAACAAAGAAAAATATCGCCTTGAAAGCAAGAAGAAAAGATGAGTCAAGCTCAAGTGAAGAAGAGGATAGTGATGATGAGTTGGCTCAAATAAACAAGAATTTCAAGAAGCTCCTCAGATCCGTAAAGCAAAAGGGAAAATCAAAGACGGATGAAAAGAAAGAAGATAAATGGCCACGGAAGAACAAGAAAATTGTTTGTTATGAATGCAACAAACTGGGTCATATAGCTATGGATTGCCCATTGAAGAGGATGAAAGGAAAGTCAAAGAAAAAGGCAAAGAATGCCACTTCAACTTGGAGCGATAGCGACTCTAGCTCATCCGAGGAGGAAGAAGAGGTTCAAGCTAAAGAAAGAACAAATCTAGCATTAATGGCTATCACGGAAGAGGACATCCGCTTTGAAATTGAAGAAGAAAGCGAAGAAGAAGAGGTACACAATTCTCAAGATTATAATGATTTACTTAATGCTTTTAATAGCTTAAAAGAATTGTGTGATATGCTTAAAAATAAATTGAAATTAGTTAAAAATGAGCATGCTACACTTAAAATTGAACATGCAACTAGTATGGAGAAAATTCATGTTGTAGATAATGAGATTATATGCTTAAAGGCGTTTAAAATTGAAAAAGCTAGAACTTGAAAATGCCATATCTAATATGCCATCTAGCTCTAAGACATGCGATTGCAAATCAATTTTGAATGAAAATGTGTTATTAAACACCAAGGTTATAGATTTGCAAAACTTACTTAGCAAATTCACATTGGGACATAAAAATTTTAACATGCTTATTGGATCCCAAAAATGTGCATTTAAAAGAGAATGATTAGGATATAGGCCTTACATTAAGAGAAAATTTTTGAAAAATTATTTTGTTAAGGCTTCCGATTCTCATGCTAAGAATGTAATAAATGAAAATGTCACATGTCATGCATGTAATAAAAATGGTCATAAAATTTTTGAATGCATGTATAAGAATGTGATTAAAAATGCATGGATTCTTCAAGGAATCAAAATTAACCCCAATGGACCCAAGAAAGTTTGGGTACCAAAGTGTAATTGATAAATTTGTAGGGGGAGCTTTGAGAACGGATCTTTAAAGAGAATTGCAAAATTGATCCCAAAGACTCAAAGAAATGAGGAATCGCAACGGTAATAGATAAACTCCGTACTCACGGAAACATTGGTACCGTTTCCTCTAAATTATGTATTGATGAGTGGAAAATATATCAATATTTACCGCCCCTTTTACTTAATATTTTGTTTAGTTTCTCGGGTTTGATGAACGTTTTGATATGTTTTATTTTATTTTGCAGATAAAATAATATCGGGACTCAATGAAATCACTTAGGATGAAATGTGGATCAAATAAGGGCAATTATTGGACTTGATATATTAATTTTGGAGATTGGAAACTTGAAAGGGCGTTTTGACGAAGTGCAGTTTTGGAAATTCCAGTTTTGCACATCTGTCGTATTTTGGGCATAACTTTTTACTCCGATATCGGATTGAGCTGATTCAAGTGCCAGATTAAAGAAGACTCAAAGATCTACAAATTTGAAAGAGAAAATATTTTCAAATTCTGATGATTTCATGACCGAAATTGATGAACCATCCAGAAGTGTGTGGAGTGTAATTATTAAAAGTCATTATCAATCATTTTCAAAGCCAAATATTAATTAATAAAAATTATCAAATCACCACCAAATAAGATAAGCAATTAGTGGAGCAATTATGGATTTGGTGGAGAAATTAGTGGAGAAATTAATAATGGATTTGGTGGAGAAATTGATTGATGATTTGATGGTGGCAAAATTTTGCCTATAAATACCAAGCCATTTCATTTGTAAAATTCATACTTTCTTCTTTGAAATTCCTTAAGAATAATAAGAAGATTGTATCTAGTTTGTATATTTTTAGTTTTCAGTAATTAATTTTCACTTCCGCACTTTCTTTTCTTTACTTTTCAGTTTTACTTTCCGTAATTTACTTTTACGCATAACACTTTCCTTTCTTTATTTTTACAGTTTTTACTATTCTACCATGCCGAGGTAATTTCACTCTGCTAAGGTGAAAGGTAAATCTTTTACTATTACTAGTTAGATTAATCTCCCATAAATATAATATATTCACTATTTAAAATATTGACTTAAAAGGGATACCGCTATATTGGTCGGTTGGTAAATTTATTTAATCTGGTTTAAATCTGACTAATCAAGGAAACCGCTATATTGGTCGGTTGTAAATTTATTTTGGTACCGCCTTTATGGCTGGATTATGGACAAATATTACCGCCTTTATGGCTGGTTGGACTTAATTTGACTTAATCAGTTACCGCCTATATGGCTGGTTGGTAAAATTATCACAAGTTAATAATATATATTATGGGAGATATCTAATTAGTAAATAGTAGAAGTTAATTCCTTTTTACCTTAGCATTTTATTTTATTGCAATTTATTTTATGTCTTTTACTTTTCAGCATTTTTACTTTATGTCTTTACTAGTCCTAGTTATGTGTTAGTTATCTGGGGTGTGATGAATTCTAATATCACCGGTTTATAAGGGGTTATTTTTTATAGTTTGGGTAATTTAAAAGTTTACTTATTAAGTCTTAAGCTTAATGCTTCTTGTTGTCTGATCACCAATAAGATTGATGTGGTAAATCTAAAATGAACTAGACATAGGGATTTTAGGTTTCAGCCTTAGACTTAATAGCCCACGATCTTCCTTGAGGATAGATAACCCTTTAATAGATTTCCTTACAGGATAGGAATATACCTGTCGGGCGGGGGTAGCCATAATTGGAACTTAAGCTAATGAATCCAGATAATTTGGTTGACATAGGAATATGATTCAATTGGGTTAAACTGGGTATTTGTGTCTGACCATCGGAAGAGGCTTTTACATAATTTAGTACCATTTTTCATCTTATCCGCCATCCACATTTGATTTTCATCAAGAACCAGAACCATCAGAAGAAGATCAATTGATTCACATGTTCAAAGAACAAGCAGCTCGATTTGATGCACAAGTTCAGAGTAACGCAGAATCCATACATAGAATGACAGATCAGATCAGACAATTAATAGAAAACCAGAGCTACATACCTCAAGGAGCATTTTCTGATGACACTGATGAAGCCTTCGAGTACCAATCATTTCACAATGACACTTCAACAGAGGAGGAGGCTGAGCAGTATCAACAACCAGAGGTATCAGTTCAGGAGCCCAAACCGGTAAAGTCTCGATTTGATTTCTATTATTCTGATTCTGACGAGGATGAAGCTGAAATATTTGTACCAATTGCATCAAAAATTGAGGATGGAATTCTGTATCCTCAAAACGAAGATCTTGGAGATTGTTTTGCAATAATGTTTGAAGAAAATCTACCCGAGCCAATCAATTCACCCGAATCAGAGGATGAAGACCTAATATCTAACTCATCTTTTCATCCTCAGGTGGAGCAAGAAATAGACCAAATGAAAGAGCAAATGTCTGAAATTATTGAAAATCCAGAGCATTCAGGCGAAACATCACTGTGTTGGGGAGTACAATTTAGAGAAATCACCCAGAAGCTTGACAGAATGGAAATTCCATTCCAAGTCAAGCACCATACGAGACCTCCTGATTTTCTTTCTTTCTTTTCAGGAACCACTGGAGCAACAAAGATCAAAAAGGTGGCACAAGCACTGAACGAGACAAATACCTTTTGCCACTTTACCGTTGGAAGAGACCCTTCAAAAGCAACGCTCATGGGATTGTCTTTAATCGGACATCCAAAACGACGCTGAAACCTCCTTGACAGATAGATTTCAGTCACGTCTGGCTGAACGAAAAATTTAGCGCTAGCAGGGAGGCAACCCATGCAATTTGTTGTAATTTTATTTTCATATTTTGTGTATACATGTTGTAGAATTTTTTTTATTTTATTTTGTGTGTTATTTTGTAGGGAAAAGCACAACGGAACATTTAAGGAGGAATTGTGTTTGGAGATCGCAAAGATGAAAGATAAATCATGAGTGATGGCTGAGTAAGGAATGAATTCTTGAGACGCAACCTCATGAATTTATACTAGCGAGTGGCGTATTAAGTACACAATTCCGTTGCCTTAATAATTGCTTTGTTTTGCTTTTCTTTTGTTTTTATCTTTATTTTCACCGACAAGATCTATACTTTTTGATTTTTCACGATTTATTTTAACGTTTATCTAATAATTGTCATTTGTCAGGTACTAGTGCAATTATTACTCACCCATTTTCAGGTCTATAAATTCAGCACTTCATTTCTCTCTTTGACACATCCAGATACAAATCCAAATAAGAGAGAGAAAATGGAAGCAACATCACAGCAGAGATTCAAGAGAATTTGCGTTTTCTGTGGATCCAATTCTGGTAATAAACCAGAATTCATCGAAGCTGCGAAGGAATTGGGGCGAGTCATGACAGAACGTAATATGCACCTAGTATATGGCGGAGGCAATCTTGGATTAATGGGAAGTATTTCAAAAGCTGTTCAGGATGGTGGCGGTCATGTTTTGGGAATCATTCCAAAACCTTTGGCGGACGAACACTTAATCGGACCAACAAATGGAGATGAACGCATCGTATCTGGAATGCCCGAGCAAATTCATGAAATGATCAATACTGCAGATGCTTTCATTGCGTTACCAGGAGGGCTTGGGACGTTTGAGGAAATGTTTACTGTAGCATCATGGGCGCACTTAAATATTCATCAGAAGCCCATTGGGTTACTTAACATTGAGCATTTCTTCGATTTTCTGTTTGTATTTCTCGGGGAAGCCAAGAGACATGAGTTCGTCACAAAGTCAGTACATGATATCTTCCTGACTGCAACAAAGGCCGAAGAATTAATTGATCAAATTATAGCCTTTGAACCAAAAGTTGACCCCATTCTCTCCAAGCTGAACTGGTCAGACAACGATCGTGGTAAGAAGCGTAAACTGGACATAGATCTTAATCGGTAGTTCAGCAAACCATGTACTATCTTCTAACTCTTCATCTACTGTTTAAGACATTGGAGACAATTTCTCATTTAGGTTTGGGGGTGAGGATTAGTTAGTATCTTGTTTTTATTGTATTTTTATTTTTAGTTCAAAATTTTTCGAAAAATACAAAAAAAAAATAAAAAATTTTCAAAAATTACAAAAATATTTTGCATTTTAAAAGCATATTTAAAAGCTAGGTGATGGTTTGGTGTCTTCCTTCACTCACTACCTTTAAGGAAAAGCTGTGAAGGCACCTAGATAATCATTCACCCATAGCTTGTTGTGATAGACTAGTTTGGAGGACTTGTTGTTTATTCCTGTCACCAAGCGATAAGAGCCTAAGAGGCTTGGGTATTTAAGAGAGCCTCGCTCCACCCTCCCTCTGGGGAATCTACAACGGGAAGTCCAATCGACAGTTAGTCACACTTTATACCAGTAGTAGTTATTTCTTTATCTTTATGTTTTGTTTTTATTTAGACTAAAAAAGTGGAATTGGTAAGAGATAGCTGTGTAAGGAGTTTCCACTCCTGAGACGTATTTCAAACCCATTTCGAAACAAGTTAATTTTTGTTTATTTCCTTTTAAATTATTTAATTTGTAAATTCTCCATAAAACTGACTAAAATAGATCTTCATATGCTCAGTTGGCAGGTATTATCAATATGCATAGTAACATACTGACATAAGCTGTATTTGAAAAGTTTGTAATATTTAGTGCTCTAGTTCAATTGGAGAAAACATCTCAAAAAAGTGATGGAGTAAAAAAAAAAAAAGAAAAAAAGAAAAAAAAGACGTCCGAGATTCGAGTTATTAAGTCTGTAAGGGTGTTTTTCAAACACCTAGTGCCCTAAAACCAACTGGTTTGGGAGTCACTGGCCCAAAGCTTGCTACATGGATTAAGGATGTTGCAAAAAAATATATATATCTGAAGTCTGAGTAATTAAGTCCCTAGGGGTGTCTTAACACCTGGTGCCCTATGGCCAACTGGTTTGGGAGTCACCGACCCAACACTCGCTACATAGACTGAAGATATCGTATATAAATAAAAAAATAGAGAAAAATCATTAAAAGAAAAAAAAATCTGAAAAATCTGAAAAATTATTCCATTGCTGCAAAAAAGATGTGAATTCTGATAAAACTTTAGGACAAAAATTACCCTCTGATCAACTGCACTTATGACTGTTGTGGGCAAAAATGAGTTGGTTAATACTTTGTTAGCTGTGTATATGAAGAATGGTAAACATAATCGGAGAATTTACTTATTCTGTAATTTAGAAAGAAACAAAACAACTAGTAACTTGGAGTAGAAGTTTCACTTGATAGTCACTAACGTCTTTATTCTATTTTCTCTGTCTTTTTGCTTTTGTGTGCATTAGTTTTTACTACTTTTTACTTTTGTAAAATGTTTGTGGGTATCATTGCTGTAAGCCCTCACGAGACTACAACTCGTCCATTAGGGACACCTAGGGGTTTAAAGGCTTGTTGCATACGCTAAATGTAACCGTGATCCCTACGAAAGTGGCTTAGTTTAATTTTATTTTTTTTTTGTTGTTTTGCTCGAGGACTAGCAAAATGTTAGGTTTGGGGTGTGATGAGTGGAAAATATCAATATTTACCGCCCCTTTTACTTAATATTTTGTTTAGTTTCTCGGGTTTGATGAACGTTTTGATATGTTTTATTTTTATTTTGCAGATAAAATAATATCGGGACTCAATGAAATCACTTAGGATGAAATGTGGATCAAATAAGGGCAATTATTGGACTTGATATATTAATTTTGGAGATTGGAAACTTGAAAGGGAGTTTTGACGAAGTGCAGTTTTGGAAATTCCAGTTTTGCACATCTGTCGTATTTGGGCATAACTTTTTACTCCGATATCGGATTGAGCTGATTCAAGTGCCAGATTAAAGAAGACTCAAAGATCTACAACTTTGAAAGAGAAAATATTTTCAAATTCTGATGATTTCATGACCGAAATTGATGAACCATCCAGAAGTGTGTGAGTGTAATTATTAAAAGTCATTATCAATCATTTTCAAAGCCAAATATTAATTAATAAAAATTATCAAATCACCACCAAATAAGATAAGCAATTAGTGGAGCAATTATGGATTTGGTGGAGAGAAATTAGTGGAGAAATTAATAATGGATTTGGTGGAGAAATTGATTGATGATTTGATGGTGGCAAAATTTTGCCTATAAATACCAAGCCATTTCATTTGTAAAATTCATACTTTCTTCTTTGAAATCCTTAAGAATAAATAAGAAGATTGTATCTAGTTTGTAATTTTTAGTTTTCAGTAATTAATTTTCACTTTCGCACTTTCTTTTCTTTACTTTTCAGTTTTACTTTCCGTAATTTACTTTTACGCATAACACTTTCCTTTCTTTATTTTTACAGTTTTACTATTCTACCATGCCGAGGTAATTTCACTCTGCTAAGGTGAAAGGTAAATCTTTTACTATTACTAGTTAGATTAATCTCCCATAAATAAATATATTCACTATTTAAAATATTGACTTAAAAGGGATACCGCTATATTGGTCGGTTGGTAAATTTATTTAATCTGGTTTAAATCTGACTAATCAAGGAAACCGCTATATTGGTCGGTTGGTAAATTATTTTGGTACCGCCTTTATGGCTGGATTATGGACAAATATTACCGCCTTTATGGCTGGTTGGACTTAATTTGACTTAATCAGGTTACCGCCTATATGGCTGGTTGGTAAAATTATCACAAGTTAATATATTATATTATGGGAGATATCTAATTAGTAAATAGTAGAAGTTAATTCCTTTTTACCTTAGCATTTTATTTTATTGCAATTTATTTTATGTCTTTTACTTTTCAGCATTTTTACTTTATGTTTACTAGTCCTAGTTATGTGTTAGTTATCTGGGGTTGTGATGAATTCTAATATCACCGGTTTATAAGGGGTTATTTTTTATAGTTTGGGTAATTTAAAAGTTTACTTATTAAGTCTTAAGCTTAATGCTTCTTGTTGTCTGATCACCAATAAGATTGATGTGGTAAATCTAAAATGAACTAGACATAGGGATTTTAGGTTTCAGCCTTAGACTTAATAGCCCACGATCTTCCTTGAGGATAGATAACCCTTTAATAGATTTCCTTACAGGATAGGAATATACCTGTCGGGCGGGGGTAGCCATAATTGGAACTTAAGCTTAATGAATCCAGATAATTTGGTTGACATAGGAATATGATTCAATTGGGTTAAACTGGGTATTTGTGTCTGACCATCGGAAGAGGCTTTTACATAATTTAGTGTTCCAGGTTAGTAAACCAATTTATTTCACAAACATAAAATAACCACTTCATCTTTTAAAAGATATTAGAATGAATCACAACCCTAGATTTTTGTGTCTTTTGTTATTTTCCTTAGTATTTTCTTTTATTTATTTTATTTATTTTAATTAAGAAAATCACGATCAACCAATCAAAGCAATCATGTCCTTTTCCCCTATAATTAGATACCTGTAAATAAATAGTATCAATAATTAATAACAACAGTAGGAATTAAGTCCTCGTGGGATCGATATTTTTATACTACTTGAACGATACGTGCGCTTGCGTTATACGTGTGTGTTTACGCCGGTCAAGTTTTTGGCGCCGTTGCCGGGGACTTATATTTCTTGAGTTGTAATTTTGAAGCTATCTAATTTACTTGTATCTAATTTTCTTTTTTTTATCTGTAATTTTATTTCTTTCTTTTATTATCAGGTGATTGAAAAATGGAACACTACTGGGAGATTGAGAGATTACGTGCTTTACAAGAAGATACACCCCACATCTGGGAGCAACAGTCCGGTTTTCTGAGGCCTGTTGTCCAGCCCAATGACTATCACTGGATGTCAGAACCAAGCAATACTACATTTGCTCATCAGGACGCAATGTGGAGATGTGACATATGTAATGGTAACCACCCAAGCGATTATTGCGAATACAACTACAATTCAGGGTGGCAGAGCTATCAAAATCATTTATGGTATGAAGAGCCATCACATTTCCACAAAATCACATTTTTCATCTTATCCGCCATCCACATTTGATTTTCATCAAGAACCAGAACCATCAGAAGAAGATCAATTGATTCACATGTTCAAAGAACAAGCAGCTCGATTTGATGCACAAGTTCAGAGTAACGCAGAATCCATACATAGAATGACAGATCAGATCAGACAATTAATAGAAAACCAGAGCTACATACCTCAAGGAGCATTTTCTGATGACACTGATGAAGCCTTCGAGTACCAATCATTCACAATGACACTTCAACAGAGGAGGAGGCTGAGCAGTATCAACAACCAGAGGTATCAGTTCAGGAGCCCAAACCGGTAAAGTCTCGATTTGATTTCTATTATTCTGATTCTGACGAGGATGAAGCTGAAATATTTGTACCAATTGCATCAAAAATTGAGGATGGAATTCTGTATCCTCAAAACGAAGATCTTGGAGATTGTTTTGCAATAATGTTTGAAGAAAATCTACCCGAGCCAATCAATTCACCCGAATCAGAGGATGAAGACCTAATATCTAACTCATCTTTTCATCCTCAGGTGGAGCAAGAAATAGACCAAATGAAAGAGCAAATGTCTGAAATTATTGAAAATCCAGAGCATTCAGGCGAAACATCACTGTTTTGGGAGTACAATTTAGAGAAATCACCCAGAAGCTTGACAGAATGGAAATTCCATTCCAAGTCAAGCACCATACGAGACCTCCTGATTTTCTTTCTTTCTTTTCAGGAACCACTGGAGCAACAAAGATCAAAAAGGTGGCACAAGCACTGAACGAGACAAAATACATTTTGCCACTTTACCGTTGGAAGAGACCCTTCAAAAGCAACGCTCATGGGATTGTCTTTAATCGGACATCCAAAACGACGCTGAAACCTCCTTGACAGATAGATTTCAGTCACGTCTGGCTGAAGACGAAAAATTTAGCGCTAGCAGGGAGGCAACCCATGCAATTTGTTGTAATTTTTATTTTCATATTTTGTGTATACATGTTGTAGAATTTTTTTTATTTTATTTTGTGTGTTATTTTGTAGGGAAAAGCACAAACGGAACATTTAAGGAGGAATTGTGTTTGGAGATCGCAAAGATGAAAGATAAATCATGAGTGATGGCTGAGTAAGGAATGAATTCTTGAGACGCAACCTCATGAATTTATACTAGCGAGTGGCGTATTAAGTACACAATTCCGTTGCCTTAATAATTGCTTTGTTTTGCTTTTCTTTTGTTTTATCTTTATTTTCACCGACAAGATCTATACTTTTGATTTTTCACGATTTATTTTAACGTTTATCTAATAATTGTCATTTGTCAGGTACTAGTGCAATTATTACTCACCATTTTCAGGTCTATAAATTCAGCACTTCATTTCTCTCTTTGACACATCCAGATACAAATCCAAATAAGAGAGAGAAAATGGAAGCAACATCACAGCAGAGATTCAAGAGAATTTGCGTTTTCTGTGGATCCAATTCTGGTAATAAACCAGAATTCATCGAAGCTGCGAAGGAATTGGGGCGAGTCATGACAGAACGTAATATGCACCTAGTATATGGCGGAGGCAATCTTGATTAATGGGAAGTATTTCAAAAGCTGTTCAGGATGGTGGCGGTCATGTTTTGGAATCATTCCAAAACCTTTGGCGGACGAACACTTAATCGGACCAACAAATGGAGATGAACGCATCGTATCTGGAATGCCCGAGCAAATTCATGAAATGATCAATACTGCAGATGCTTTCATTGCGTTACCAGGAGGGCTTGGGACGTTTGAGGAAATGTTTACTGTAGCATCATGGGCGCACTTAAATATTCATCAGAAGCCCATTGGGTTACTTAACATTGAGCATTTCTTCGATTTTCTGTTTGTATTTCTCGGGGAAGCCAAGAGACATGTGAAAATTCGATTTTCAAACAAACGTTCTGACCCTATGCGGAATAACAAACAATAAGCAGGACAAGTCCTGTTACTGTTACTATGGAATTGCAACAGGCAAATTGACAGGCAACCACGATAACAAATAAATAAAATATGCTGCAAATGTAAAATCAATAACAATAATTAAAGCAGCAAATATAATCAAACCACACAAAATCAACACAAGTAATTTTGGTGACGAAGTGGAAAACTCTTCCGAGTAAAAAACCACTCCGGGTATATAGGCTACCAGCCCAATCCACTATATCGAGAAAAACTTACAGCGATGGTCAAGACCTATGGTGGCAACTCCACCGACTCAAGTACCTCTATACTGCAAGAACTCAAGGAACTCCTCAAGCCCGCGACCCACGGTTTTCTTCAGAACCTCTGAAGTCTCTGAGTAGATTGTATCACCAATGTCGCCGGAACTCCGACTACCAAACTTCCTCCTAAAGAACTCTAAAGGCTTAGGGAATTGGGTTAAGATGTGTTGAAGGTTTATCAAATATGGAATCACACCATTAATAAAGAAGACAAGAAGATGAAGAAGTCTTCAATGGTGGATTCAATGGGAGTTGAAAGCTTTAAGAGATTTGGCTCAAGGAAAAGTGTTTCAGCTCTCTCAACCTGTGGGGAATGGCGGCTAAGTGTTATATTTATAGGTAGGGTGAAAACTAGGGTTTTGCAGGCCAAAATCGCGTTCAGATCGCAGTCGCGTTCGAACGGTTACTAGAACGCAACTCGAACGCGCCCTTTCTGTGAAGACTCGTTCGAACGCCACTCGAACGCACAACGAACGTGAGCTCTCTGGAATGACCTCGTTCGAACCCACCAAGAACGTGACTCGAACGTTTGCTCTCGAATGCTCCGTTCGAACCCAATAAAGAACGTGCCACTAACGCACACGTTCGAACCCACAAACGAACGCAACACTAACGCCACGTTCGAACGCTGCAACGAACGCACCACGAACGCATGTCTGATGCACAGCAGCCAGAAACCAGTCCAATTGCAGAAAGATCTTCATGAAAGATTACAACTCAATTGAACTTGTTTTGTCACGGACACATGCCAATAAAAATGGAACTAACAATCTCCCCCTTTGGCATTTCGTGACAAAACACTACCTAATACAAAGACTACGGTAATAGACCCAAAAAGCAAATAGTCAACTGTCAACCATCAAAACAGTGACTTATTACAAATGGACTCGATCTAACACCTAACAAAGTAGTCTTGAAAGTAATGCCACCGCAGCAACATACCTGCAACCTGAAACATCCACAAACAGCAACATACCGTGAAAAGCATTGGGATTATCAAGTAAAACATAAAGCAGGTAAAAATCTCATGCATGTACAAGTAGAAATCCCTCTCCCCCTTAATCTTAACTCCCCTTAAAACGGAGATATCTAAAGGATATTCTACGGCTCCCTCCTATATATTAAGGCTCTCCCCCTTAATATATTACTCTCCCCCTTTTTGTCACGAAATGACAAAGGGTAAAAGAAACAGGAAAAATAACAGGAGAACAGGAGACAACAAGTGCAAGAGCATAAACAAACAGGAATTACTCCCCCTCACTAACAGGCACATAGAGTTAGCAAAATAACACACGGGAAGTAAACCAAAACTCAGAAAAAGTGCACAAGAATGAATAAACAAAGTGGTATGCAATAACATGAAGCACACACAGGCACATACTGAGATAAATAAAAATCCTGTTAAAAACTGACTGAAACAGCATTTAAGGCTGACACAATGATACCCAGTCAGTATTCAGCTGTTTATGACATGAAATAAGATGCATTATTTTAAAAGTGGCTAAATACAACACTTATGCATATGACATAAACACCAAAGCATATAAAGCACTTGCGTGGAAAAATAAAGTGCATAACGAATCAAGGCTTAAGATCTTATTTTATGAGCTGGACACAGCTAAAGAAATCCATCTCTAAACAAACCAAGTCCACAAAATAGGTGTTCAAACCCAGCACCACTAGGACCTGAAAATAAGCAACATTGGTTGCATGCTATATTATTTACCCCATAAATATCATGAGCTCATATTTAATAACTCTTTCGAGTGAAGGGTTTTTGCCCTTATCTTTTGAATTTGGCCATTTTGGCTCTTTTGCACTTGAGTCTCATTTTTTTTTTTTTAAAAACTTTTGCAAAAGGGGATAGCAAGGTCAACTAGTCAAAGGTCACACTATTTAGCAAACAGGATATGATAGAAATTAGATTGCTATTCCAAAAACTCATACATGCGACCAAGCCTTGACAAACTAAAAACGTGTATGTGAAGGTGCAAGCACAGGATATACCAAAGGTTTTTATCACATACACTCATGCATATAGAGCATCAAGAAAAATAAAGCATATCATACATGCATAATCATATATCCTACATACCAGGATCACATGCATAAGCTTTTCATGCTCTAACAAGCCGTAAAATAAAATAATTTTTTGTCTTTTTCATTTTCTATTTTTTTTGAATTTTTCAGATTTTTAACAAATAAAAAATAAAGACACAAACAGGCTTGTAAAACATCCAATGGTACGTGGAGTTGTATCCCGAGTGCAGATCATACTACCGTCCATTCGGAATCGGCTATGAAATTTACGTCCGGGTTTCCATCCTATATACCAAGGGACATAAAACAAAAACAAGACACACACACCCATATGCTGTGAAAACAAAATAAACGTGCAAAAACATAAAACACACGCACACACACGCAATGGGAAATAAAATGCATCTTTTAAGCAGAGTTACACCGAAGTGCACTCTCATCATGTCCATCAGGACATGCAGAAGTAGATGGGAAGTCGACTTGCTTCCTCACCCAAACCTTTCTAGGAACCTCATCCACTTGAGAATTCCTAGTCAACAAATTAAGTTTCTCACTAAGAATTTTGTCTGTTTAGTTAGTGCAGAAACTTGAGAAGCTAGATTTGAAGAGTCAAATCTAGGTGACACCTTCTTAGGCCTCTTCTTTTGCTTGTGAATCATGAAGCACTTAGGCCTAATATGTCCAGCCTTGCCACAATGGTGGCACACAGGCACAAACCTCGGATGAGAGCGAGGTTTACCCATAACACCTCTAGATTGAGGTTGGGAAACAGGACGAGGAACAACAGGAGGAGAAACATGACTACACACAACAGGTTTCTTACCTAAGTCACGTTTAGCTGCTACAGGCACAGCTTTGGAAGAAGAAGCCTCATTAAAGTTAGGCTCAGAAATAATACCTAACATATGGTCCACCTTTTTATTACCACTAGAAAATGCGGACAATTGGGTTCTAGCATCTTCAAGTTTGGTCTCTAATATTTGGACTCTATTAACTAGGCCACTGTTCCTCTCCTCTAGGTCATCAACCATCAAAAGGCTTTGCTCAAATTTGGCTTGAGCTTCATTCTTTTCTAGCTCTACAGCTTTCAGCCTTTTATAGACCTCTATATTAATCTTCTTAATAGCTAAACTCTCATTAAACAGTTCAACATAAGCTACTTGAAGACTTTCCTCATCTACAGACTCGTCAAGAGAGACTTCTGAATCAGCATCATTAACCACAATCTCTCTCTCATCAGTCACACTAGCAGTAAAAGCAATATAATTTTTCTTGCCTTTAGGAGACTCATCAGAAGAATAACCACCTTCTGAATCACTAGGAGAGGCTGCCATGGCTTTCTTACCTTTAGCCTTCAGATATGTGGGACACTCAGGTCTAATGTGCCCATATCCTTCACACTCATGGCATTGGACATCACGGGATCTACTACCCCTATCCTCTCCAGACTCTTTCCTGCTATGCCTACTCTCTCTAGGCATAACCTCCCTATCCCTGTTACTGCTATGGCCACTCTTCTTAAGTTTAAGAAATTTCCTAAACTTTTTAGCAAACAAGGCCAAATCATGATCCGTAAAGGTATCGTCATCACTAAGAGGATCATGAACAACTTCCTTTGCGATCTTCATCGCGAAAGTT
This sequence comes from Zanthoxylum bungeanum, assembly GCA_019454045.1. Lineage (NCBI taxonomy): Eukaryota > Viridiplantae > Streptophyta > Magnoliopsida > Sapindales > Rutaceae > Zanthoxylum > Zanthoxylum bungeanum. The sequence goes on along the minus strand of SKCR01054764.1, from coordinate 19,762 downwards.
TTGGGATTTTGATACCCAGGAAGTTTCTTCTCATAAACTTGCAGTTTTCCTACGAGTTCTTCTAAATTAAGCTGATCGAGGTCATTGCTTTCCTCGATGGCGGTGATTTTGGGTAGGAACTTATCAGGAAGGATCTAAGGATTTTTCTAACTATCCTATTGTAGTAGGTATAGTCTCACCTAGGTTAAAACTAGAGTTAACGATATCGTTAATCTCAGCATAAAATTCATCAAAGGTCTCATCATCTTTCATTTTGGCGACCTCAAACCTAGTGGCTAAATCCTGGAGTCTATTATTTTTAACAGACAATGTGCCCTCATGCACAGTCTGCAGGATGTCCCAAGCATCCTTGGCTATCTCACACATTGAGATTCTCCTAAACTCAGCAGAACAAACAGCACCATGTATGGCATTAACAGCCTTGCTGTTCCTATTGCTAGCATCAAATTCATCCTTGGTCCAGGTCAATTTATCTTTAGGGGAAGATACCCCATCAACAATAACAACGGGAGGTTTCCACCCGTGTTCAACAGTCATCCAGACCCTTTCATCTAAGGACTTAAGGAACGCTTTCATGCGAACCTTCCAATGTAAATATCCGTGCCATCAAAAAATGGCGGACAATTCAAGGGTTGACTACTCCATAGCTAAGGGTCAAGGAGCGAGTTCAGGCTCTGATACCAATTGAAAATTCGATTTTAAACAAACGTTCTGACCCTATGCGGAATAACAAACAATAAGCAGGACAAGTCCTGTTACTGTTACTATGGAATTGCAACAGGCAAATGACAGGCAACCACGATAACAATAAATAAAAATATGCTGCAAATGTAAAATCAATAACAATAATTAAAGCAGCAAATATAATCAACCACACAAAATCAACACAAGTAATTTTGGTGACGAAGTGGAAAACTCTTCCGAGTAAAAAACCACTCCGGGTATATAGGCTACCAGCCCAATCCACTATATCGAGAAAAACTTACAGCGATGGTCAAGACCTATGGTGGCAACTCCACCGACTCAAGTACCTCTATACTGCAAGAACTCAAGGAACTCCTCAAGCCCGCGACCCACGGTTTTCTTCAGAACCTCTGAAGTCTCTGAGTAGATTGTATCACCAATGTCGCCGGAACTCCGACTACCAAACTTCCTCCTAAAGAACTCTAAAGGCTTAGGGAATTTGGGTTAAGATGTGTTGAAGGTTTATCAAATATGGAATCACACCATTAATAAAGAATACAAGAAGATGAAGAAGTCTTCATGGTGGATTCAATGGGAGTTGAAAGCTTTAAGAGATTTGGCTCAAGGAAAAGTGTTTCAGCTCTCTCAACCTGTGGGGAATGGCGGCTAAGTGTTATATTTATAGGTAGGGTGAAAACTAGGGTTTTGCAGGCCAAAATCGCGTTCAGATCGCAGTCGCGTTCGAACGGTTACTAGAACGCAACTCGAACGCGCCCTTTCTGTGAAGACTCGTTCGAACGCCACTCGAACGCACAACGAACGTGAGCTCTCTGGAATGACCTCGTTCGAACCCACCAAGAACGTGACTCGAACGTTTGCTCTCTGGAATGCTCCCGTTCGAACCCAATAAAGAACGTGCCACTAACGCACACGTTCGAACCCACAAACGAACGCAACACTAACGCCAACGTTCGAACGCTGCAACGAACGCACCACGAACGCATGTCTGATGCACAGCAGCCAGAAACCAGTCCAATTGCAGAAAGATCTTCATGAAAGATTACAACTCAATTGAACTTGTTTTGTCACGGACACATGCCAATAAAAATGGAACTAACAACATGAGTTCGTCACAAAGTCAGTACATGATATCTTCCTGACTGCAACAAAGGCCGAAGAATTAATTGATCAAATTATAGCCTTTGAACCAAAAGTTGACCCCATTCTCTCCAAGCTGAACTGGTCAGACAACGATCGTGGTAAGAAGCGTAAACTGGACATAGATCTTAATCGGTAGTTTTCAGCAAACCAGGTACTATCTTCTAAACTCTTCATCTACTGTTTAAGACATTGGAGACAATTTCTCATTTAGGTTTGGGGGTGAGGATTAGTTAGTATCTTGTTTTTATTGTATTTTTATTTTTAGTTCAAATTTTTCGAAAAATACAAAAAAAAATAAAAAATTTTCAAAAATTACAAAAATATTTTGCATTTTTAAAAGCATATTTAAAAGCTAGGTGATGGTTTGGTGTCTTCCTTCACTCACTACCTTTAAGGAAAAGCTGTGAAGGCACCTAGATAATCATTCACCCATAGCTTGTTGTGATAGACTAGTTTGGAGGACTTGTTGTTTATTCCTGTCACCAAGCGATAAGAGCCTAAGAGGCTTGGGTATTTAAGAGAGTCTCGCTCCACCCTCCCTCTGGGGAATCTACAACGGGAAGTCCAATCGACAGTTAGTCACACTTTATACCAGTAGTAGTTATCTTTATCTTTATGTTTTGTTTTTATTTAGACTAAAAAAGTGGAATTGGTAAGAGATAGCTGTGTAAGGAGTTTCCACTCCTGAGACGTATTTCAAACCCATTTCGAAACAAGTTATTTTTGTTTATTTCCTTTTAAATTATTTAATTTGTAAATTCTCCATAAAACTGACTAAAATAGATCTTCATATGCTCAGTTGGCAGGTATTATCAATATGCATAGTATAACATACTGACATAAGCTGTATTTGAAAAGTTTGTAATATTTAGTGCTCTAGTTCAATTGGAGAAAACATCTCAAAAAAGTGATGGAGTAAAAAAAAAAAAAGAAAAAAAAGAAAAAAAAGACGTCCGAGATTCGAGTTATTAAGTCTGTAAGGGTGTTTCAACACCTAGTGCCCTAAAACCAACTGGTTTGGGAGTCACTGGCCCAAAGCTTGCTACATGGATTAAGGATGTTGCAAAAAAATATATATATCTGAAGTCTGAGTAATTAAGTCCCTAGGGGTGTCTTAACACCTGGTGCCCTATGGCCAACTGTTGGTTGGAGAGTCACCGACCCAACACTCGCTACATAGACTGAAGATATCGTATATAAATAAAAAAATAGAGAAAAATCATTAAAAAGAAAAAAAAATCTGAAAAATCTGAAAAATTATTCCATTGCTGCAAAAAAGATGTGAATTCTGATAAAACTTTAGGACAAAAATAATACCCTCTGATCAACTGCACTTATGACTGTTGTGGGCAAAAATGAGTTGGTTAATACTTTGTTAGCTGTGTATATGAAGAATGGTAAACATAATCGGAGAATTTACTTATTCTGTAATTTAGAAAGAAACAAAACAACTAGTAACTTGGAGTAGAAGTTTCACTTGATAGTCACTAACGTCTTTATTCTATTTTCTCTTGTCTTTTTGCTTTTGTGTGCATTAGTTTTTACTAACTTTTTACTTTTGTAAAATGTTTGTGGGTATCATTGCTGTAAGCCCTCACGAGACTACAACTCGTCCACTAGGGACACCTAGGGGTTTAAAGGCTTGTTGCATACGCTAAATGTAACCGTGATCCCTACGAAAGTGGCTTAGTTTAATTTTATTTTTTTTTGTTGTTTTGCTCGAGGACTAGCAAAATGTTAGGTTTGGGGGTGTGATGAGTGGAAAATATATCAATATTTACCGCCCCTTTTACTTAATATTTTGTTTAGTTTCTCGGGTTGATGAACGTTTTGATATGTTTTATTTTATTTTGCAGAGATAAAATAATATCGGGACTCAATGAAATAACTTAGGATGAAATGTGGATCAAATAAGGGCAATTATTGGACTTGATATATTAATTTTGGAGATTGGAAACTTGAAAGGGCGTTTTGACGAAGTGCAGTTTTGGAAATTCCAGTTTTGCACATCTGTCGTATTTTGGGCATAACTTTTTACTCCGATATCGGATTGAGCTGATTCAAGTGCCAGATTAAAGAAGACTCAAAGATCTACAACTTTGAAAGAGAAAATATTTTCAAATTCTGATGATTTCATGACCGAAATTGATGAACCATCCAGAAGTGTGTGGAGTGTAATTATTAAAAGTCATTATCAATCATTTTCAAAGCCAATATTAATTAATAAAAATTATCAAATCACCACCAAATAAGATAAGCAATTAGTGGAGCAATTATGGATTTGGTGGAGAAATTAGTGGAGAAATTAATAATGGATTTGTGGAGAAATTGATTGATGATTTGATGGTGGCAAAATTTTGCCTATAAATACCAAGCCATTTCATTTGTAAAATTCATACTTTCTTCTTTGAAATTCCTTAAGAATAAATAAGAGATTGTATCTAGTTTGTATATTTTTAGTTTTCAGTAATTAATTTTCACTTTCGCACTTTCTTTTCTTTACTTTTCAGTTTTACTTTCCGTAATTTACTTTTACGCATAACACTTTCCTTTCTTTATTTTTACAGTTTTTACTATTCTACCATGCCGAGGTAATTTCACTCTGCTAAGGTGAAAGGTAAATCTTTTACTATTACTAGTTAGATTAATCTCCCATAAATATAATATATTCACTATTTAAAATATTGACTTAAAAGGGATACCGCTATATTGGTCGGTTGGTAATTTATTTAATCTGGTTTAAATCTGACTAATCAAGGAAACCGCTATATTGGTCGGTTGGTAAATTTATTTTGGTACCGCCTTTATGGCTGGATTATGGACAAATATTACCGCCTTTATGGCTGGTTGGACTTAATTTGACTTAATCAGGTTACCGCCTATATGGCTGGTTGGTAAAATTATCACAAGTTAATATATTATATTATGGGAGATATCTAATTAGTAAATAGTAGAAGTTTATTCCTTTTTACCTTAGCATTTTATTTTATTGCAATTTATTTTATGTCTTTTACTTTTCAGCATTTTTACTTTATGTCTTTACTAGTCCTAGTTATGTGTTAGTTATCTGGGGTTGTGATGAATTCTAATATCACCGGTTTATAAGGGGTTATTTTTTATAGTTTGGGTATTTAAAAGTTTACTTATTAAGTCTTAAGCTTAATGTTCTTGTTGTCTGATCACCAATAAGATTGATGTGGTAAATCTAAAATGACTAGACATAGGGATTTTAGGTTTCAGCCTTAGACTTAATAGCCCACGATCTTCCTTGAGGATAGATAACCCTTTAATAGATTTCCTTACAGGATAGGAATATACCTGTCGGGCGGGGGTAGCCATAATTGGAACTTAAGCTTAATGAATCCAGATAATTTGGTTGACATAGGAATATGATTCAATTGGGTTAAACTGGGTATTTGTGTCTGACCATCGGAAGAGGCTTTTACATAATTTAGTGTTCCAGGTTAGTAAACCAATTTATTTCACAACACAAAATAACCACTTCATCTTTTAAAAGATATTAGAATGAATCCACAACCTAGATTTTTGTGTCTTTTGTTATTTTCCTTAGTATTTCTTTGTTTATTTTATTTATTTTAATTAAGGAAAATCACGATCAACCAATCAAAAGCAATCATGTCCTTTTCCCCTATAATTAGATACCTGTAAATAAATAGTATCAATAATTAATAACAACAGTAGGAATTAAGTCCTCGTGGGATCGATATTTTTATACTACTTGAACGATACGTGCGCTTGCGTTATACGTGTGTGTTTACGCCGGTCATGTATGTATGCATATTTCAAATTGATATAAATGTTTTGAAGCATACAAAATGATTAGGCAAGCATTCAAACTTCTATTGGTATCGATTTTCATTTGATATCACTAAGTGCCTTAATCATATATTTAAACCCCTATTCTATTTCAATTGGTATCACATGAAATTTATTGAGTTAAATGCAATATATGTGATCACTTGATTGAATATGCCTTGCCATATGCACTAATTGGTTGAAAATGAAATGCATGTAAATTGGCATAATCTTAGATGAATTTCATGAAATGTATGTATATGAATATAATTGGCATCATGAAATGCATGAACATTGAAGTCATTGGTTTTAATTGGTATCATGATATATAATGACTCATTTTGAAAGAATGCTTAAAAGTGATATGATATTCAAATGGATTTATTGATATATTTTTAATTGGTATCAAATTTGGGGAGAAATCATGCCTAAGATGATCTTAGATTGTAAATGTATTCATGAGTATTTATCTTTTGAAAAATGCTATTTGATGCATGATTTTGATTTTTTATGGCAAAAATGGGGAAATGCCAAATGTGCATATTTTTAAATTTATTATTTTTTTTGCACACATCTATTGGTATCTCATTTAGATTTAAATTTTGCTTCTCCACTTTTTGATAATGTCAAAGGGGGAGAAATCATTAGAATGAGATTAAAACTTGTTTTACCCTCACCCTTGGTTTAAGGGGGAGTAATAGTACTAATGTGTTTGTCAAGTTTTGATAGAACTATTTTGAAGACAATCACACATTGAGGGGGAGCTTATATTAAGGGGGAGCAAAATTGTCAAATTTGGACTCCAAGAAGCTCACAAGTATCAACAAGTTTTAAGAGGTTTCCATCATCAAAAAGGGGGAGATTGTTGGCGACTTGATCGCATAAAAGGATTTTGATGACGTCAACGCGAATGAAGACTTCGACGTACAAACACGAAACATTACAAAAAGTGTCGAAGCATATGGGGTGAAGAGCGAGAATATGAAGACTAGCGGCAAATCGAAGATAATGATTAAGAGCTAAATTTTATTGTAAGTGAGTTTACTCAAGTGATCTAAAGCTCTTAGGAATCATACATTTTGCATCACTGCATTTAAAATGGCTTAGAATGCTAAAAAATCATTTGCATTTTATTTGCACCAAAATGAACTTCATGCACAAGTGCATCGGCAAATGATCTTCTAAAAACTATCAAACGGTTGAATTAAACTTCAAATAATATACCGTTAGATAGATATGCGTCTCTAGTTTGCTACGGTTCAAACGGAACACAATTCCGATGCATAGAACCTTTGCTAGAGCCTTTTTAGTACAACATGCTCATATGTGCGTTTTCTGCATTCATGTCACATTAGAAAAATTCCATAAAATTCATCTTAATTTTTTTGGAGCTGAATTTTTTACAGAAGCTAGATCTATGTGTCTAGTTTATGTAGAAATTTACGGATCATGATTTGGAATTTTCTAGAGAGAGTTATGGCCAAAATACCAAGTGTCGTCAGTCTTGACTGGTCATCAGAACTGAAACCAGGGAGCTCCAAACCGGTCCCCATACCGGTTTCCATACCGGTCTAGCCTTTATTGTACAGTCACTGAAACCAGGGAGCTCCATGCCGGTCCCCATTCCGGTTTCCATACCGGTCTAGCCTTTATTGTGCAGTTACTGAAACCAGGGAGCTCCATGCCGGTTTTCTCGCCGGTCCCCATGCCGGTTTTAGCTGAGAAAATCATGCTCTCTGGAACCAGGGAGCTCCTCGCCGGTCTCCATGCCGTTTGCTCGCCGGTCCAACGGCTAGTTTTTCGAACGTTATGTTACCGTTGGAGCCCTAGACTGGCATGCCGGTTTCCTCGCCGGTCTCGCTGTGAGTTGGGTAAAGCTTTGCATTTTGTTATAAATAGAACCCCAACTCCTTTGCCTAGAGTTAGAGATCTAGAAAACCTTCATATACATTCTCTAAGGCAAACAAAGAGTGTCATACACCTTCATATTCATAAACACTCATCCAAGCTCACACACACATCTTCCACATCATTTAGTGAGCTTAGAACACTTGGGTTTGCTCTCACACAATCTTCTTATTATTTGTGAGTGCCCAAGTGTGTTGTAAATCTTTCATATCAAAAACACTTGTGGTTTGTGAAATCCCATTGTTTGGGTAATTTGTAAAGATTGTGAGTGCACCTACGTAGAAAACTCAAACTTGTAAAAGGTTCGGAGTGCGCCTTGGCGGAAAACTCTTGGTTACGAGTGAACCACGAAAAACTCGATTCTAGTGGAAATCTTCAAGCGAGGCTTGAGGGAGTGGATGTAGGCACGATTTGCCGAACCACTATATATCGTGGTGTCGTATTTCTCTTTCCCTACTCTTTTACTCTTTTACTATTTGCAAGTTTATTTGTATTTACACTTATTGAATAGAAACTTGCATATAGGCTATTTATTGGAATAGAGAAAACTGGCCTAAAACTCCCACTTGGTAATAAGCGCTAAAAATCGGCAAAGATTTTATATTTCCGCATTTATAGCGATAACCCAATTCACCCCCTCTTGGGTATAGAGATTCTTTGTCGCTATTGCTTGTAGGGAATTTCACATGGCACGTCTTGCTACATCAACATTTATGAGCATGTTACGTCAGCATATATCATGCCATGTAAGCAAACATCATGTCATATCAGCAGACATCATATCACATCAATAGTCACTAATGATATTATCAGTTTTGCCGACTTATACTATCGAATGAAATCTTTAAGTAATCTTTTGTCGCATAAAAAACTCATAATCTTGATTTTGCAAATGAACGAAACCACAATATATTTTTTGAAACTTTTCTCAATAATTTATCACTGTTTAATTTAATTTTGGATCTAAATATATGCAAGACAAGTTTATAATATATTTTTTTAAAATATACTTTTTTATTTTGTCCTATATGGTTCATTTGTCTATATTATTTTGTCTTATTTGATTGGATGTATCATTGTTATGTTGCTCTTTGTAACTGTAATTGTTGGGATATATGCTATAGAGCTTAATGTAATGTAATCAGTTTTATATTTTATGAAATAAAATGATGCATTATTCATTTATCAAAGTGTTTGTTTGAATTTCGCATATTATAAATTATCTTGATTACCCTATATTACACATGTACATTCAGACTTAGTGTATGAGTGTCATACACAAGAGGATTTGAGTCCGAAGTTGGTAATAAAAAATAGCCCATAGAGAGCAAACAAAGCGAGTACTTTTTTTGTGGTTTATCTATAGTTGCGGTCCATTCTATAATTGTATGGCAACCTTGATCCGAGATCGTATATGTGGAGACATGAGAATGAAGGCACATTGTACGATGTGATCATATAAAACTGTACTTAGATAAAAATGACTTTCTTATAATATCCGTTAAATAAAGAAATTTATTTCCATCTACTAGATGTTCATATATAGATTGATCTTAACCACAAGTGTACTACGAACTCCTACATGACAGACTATGTCCTTTGATTTACAAAGGTGAGATTGGTGTAGCAGTCCCGACAAATAGCTACGTACTTTGGGGGAATAGTCTGATGTGTAGCTGGGGACATTTTACATAGACATGAAGTTCACTCATTCTTACGAGAAGTAGAGCAGTATCTTTCTTAAGGGTTGATTCAGTACTTGAACGGTTAGAGCGTTCGAGTCTTTTTATTACGAATAAAAAGATTAAAATTCATAATGGTTATGAAAAATCGTTCATTAAGGTAAAAATAATTATAGGGGTATAACCAATATTATGATACGGCTGTAAGTACGAGATACTCATGAATGGTCAATTTGTATGTAGTGACTATATCGATAGACGCTGACTTTGTTTGGCTTAATATACTATCTGCGGCAACGAGAGTACAGCTTCAGGTTTTTTGTTGAATAACCTTAAGTTAATAATTCGGAATATTAATTAAGAGCTTAATTAACATTTCGAAATTATTAGAGCTCGGACCGTAGGTTCATTTGGTCATCGTGCTAGCTCAATATACTTTAGCGGATTTAGTATAATTGTATAGTTCAATTATATACTCACAAATGTATAAATATTATTAATATGATTAATAATATTTTTTTGTCACACTTGAAACTTTATATTAAAGTTTAATTTACGATTTTTATAATAAATGATTATATGATAATTATTTATTATTAATTATTAAATTATATATTATATAATTTAATAGAATGAAAACTTGTAATTCCAAATTTGGGTTTTGAAAACCCTTGAATTCAATTTACAAGTTACATCTTTCATTAGGTGATATGGTAGTTGAAAATTTGATGTTACAAAATACGTATGATAGAATATTATTAATAATTTAAGGAAAAGTACAAAAAAAATATCTCGTACTTTCGCTCATTTGCGAAATTATGACTGTGATTTTTTCATGACAAAAGACTGTCATGTGAATTTGTCCGTAAGCAAAAGAGGGCAAAACTAATAACATCGTCAGTGTATGATGACCTAGTTTGTGCAATTTTTGTCCTTTCGTTGTCATTTTAGCAGCTATCATGACACACATCTTACTACATCAGCATTTATGAGCATGCCACGTAAGCATATATCATGCCATGTAAGCAAACATCATGTCATATTAGCAGACATCATATCATATCAATAGTTACTAACGATGTTATCAATTTTACCGACTTATACTATCGAATGAAATTACAAAATAATCTTTTGTCACATAGAAAACCATAATCCTGATTTCGCAAATGAACGAAACCACAATGTATTTTTTTGAAACTTTTCTCAATAATTTATCACAGTTTAATTTAGTTTTGGATCTAAATACATGCAAGACAAATCTATAATATATCCTTTTTAAATACATATTGTTATTTTGTCTTATATGGTTTAATTTGTCTTGTAATGAAGTATTATTTGTCTTATATGATTGTATGTATCATTGTTATGTTGTCCTCAAGATACGTGACTTAGTGGTATAAGACTCGGGATCTCACATTAAGATTTTAGGTTCGAATCTAGAGAGCGCGCTTCTTGTAAAACCTGATATAATCGGAGATTTTACCTACTCCGCTTAAACCCGAAAGGGATTATTTGTCGGCGAAATTTCCAACCATTCAAAAAAAAAATATCATTGTTATATTGCTCTTTCTAACTGTAATGTCAAGAGATATTCATTGACACACATACATATATACCTACATTTGTAGGATTATAGAACACAGCAAATTAAAGGGACAAATTGAAATAATAATAAGAGCACTATGTGCTAAGGATTCAACAAATCCTCCTGTAAAATAATTACTCTCTTTTTAAGCTAATGAAAAAAGAAAGTTTATTTCTTCCTTGAACATCAAATCCAATCAAAACAATGAGGCTTAAAAAAAATTACATTTGAGCAAATTAAATGGGAGGATTGCCCACACATGCATGAAAACAACACTGGAATTCCATATCCATATCCATTACCATGTTCATGTTCTAATCCTCCATTGGTTCCTCTCCCGGCATCAGAACCATGCCATGGAGTAGTTGCTCGCGGGGGAGCAATGCGACCATCGACAAAGAGCGAGTTCGATTCCACGCTTGGCTGAGCCATAGTGATTTGATCATCAGTTCCAAAAATATTAGGACTCTGGTTCCTTCTACATCCATTATTAATAGCAGCTCTTCTTTCAACTGCAAGAAAATGGCCAAGTGATGGGGATTGTTGTTAACATTCTCAGCATCAGTAGTGTCCCTTGAGCAAAAAGAAAATAATAGCCAAGTTCTTGATTTGTTGCCACTCTTTTTCTCCTTTACTGCCACTGCTTCTGCTTTTCTTCCTCTTTTGACCTTTTTGAAAGCTCAAAGATGCTTGAAACACCTATTAAGCTTCCAAGTGTAATGCTCTTGTCATGGAAGAAAGATCCCGTAGACTGAAACCAATTTCGGTAAAGCGATTCAGGGCTATATAATTAAACATCATTTCACAAAATATATTGTCATATATTCACATCAAAATCACAAGAAATGGAAGAAGAAATATACAAGTTTTGAATAAATCTTTGTTTTAACTTAAGGGGAAGTCATATTATTAGGCAAGCACTTATCGCTCGGCTTTAGCAGTACAACTGATTATTTCCCAGAATTGTTTACTGAAAAATAAGCTCTAACCATGATAACAAATGACATTTTACCGAGCACCCATCATATTTACCTTGATAGCCATTCCACAACAATTGTGTTAGCAAAGTGAAGCTTTTTGTGAACATTTGAATGGACTGAAGGGAAAAGCATAGAAGATGAAACTGATATTGATCTTTGTACAGGAACAAAAACAAACCAGCAAGCAGCGGATTGAGCTAAAGCAAAAGCACAGTGAGGATAACTGTAACCGATACGCATAGCAGCAGAGCAATCAGATACTGTACCATGTCATTGATGCTAGGTGCAATTTTAATACAAATTTCATTGTAAATACTGCTTGTATCACCAGGGTATATGCAAGAAAGAAGCTTAGTTCCGAATTTCAACATTGCATTTATCAACTTGCAGCATTTATCGCAATAAACTATAAATTGAATTGATGATGAACAGATGCCACAATGTAGCTTCATATCTTACTTTAGAGTTAAAGGTATATACTCCTTAATTCGTTCCATTCTTGTCACGCGAGTATTTATATTTACATGATTGGTTGAAAGGTAAACTTGACAAGAATCTAATGGATGCAGAGTATACTCCAAGTGATTTTAAACACCCAATAAAAGATTTGGGGGACCCAATTATTTTCTCATATCTACAGCAACAAGATTGAAACAAAAAATTGATCTATGAGCTTACATAATCAAGTTAGGTCCTTTGCACTAAGGCTGAGATATGGAGACCAGTCTGGTCCCGTAATTCCTCATGTTCCTAAGTAGTTTTAGATGTGAATATGTATCTCTTTAGTTACGGGAAACAATTAGTATATATATTGTTTTATATTGTTAGGCGTTATCCTAACATAGCTTGAGTCTTAAGATTTCCTAAGTTTATTTCCGATATTTTATGACCGTGTAATTACATGATGTTTTTATATATGAATAAATTTCATCTCCAAAAAAAAATCCTTTAACAGACACTGGACCCTAATTCCTCTGGCAGCTTCAAAAAATAACCCACCAGTACAAAAACTATTAAACACCACCTAAATGAAATTGAATATTGAATAACAGGCACCAAATTACATGACCCTCAAAAGAAGCCTCAAGGGTTAGATTGGACTCTAAAATAAATTGGAGCATAAAGAAAGTAAAGTGCAGTTATATAATGAATCATATAATTTATTTTCTTTGAAAACTGACCTCTGTGTCTAAATCTGAAGATGAATCAGTAGAGGAAGCTGGGGAACCAGTGAGTAAAGTGTTGAATGAAACTGATCCCAAATTATCACCACCATTGTTTCTAGGCAACCCAACTCTCACAACATTCAGAGGCTGCAAACCCAAAGGCCACCCTTCTTCCTACAATCAAATAACCCAGAAACATTATTCAGAAAGAAAAATAATTATATTATTGAACTATATCAAGAAAAACAAAAACAAAATGACAAAAATAGAAAATTTTACAATAAACCCAAATGAAAAAAATTCAAAATAAAGACAAAAAAAATACCTGTTGAGCCATATAGTTGCTGCCAAGTACTAGCTTGTTGGTTAAAAGAAAGTCCAATGAACTATGAGAAGTGACCTCAGTTACTAGAGACTTGTCATTTTTCCTTTGGGGTTTTAATGTTTTACTCTTAAAAAAAAAAAAAAAAAAAAATTGAACTAGTAGCTAGTATTAGAATGCTCTCTCTCTATATAGAGATGTTTTTTCACAGGTACTGTGGTGGCAGGACAAGAAAATGGTCAAAAAAGTGCAGAGAAATGGTTACATTTCTTTCCTCTTTCATTGGTTTTGCTGACAAGAAAGCAAAAAAAAAAAAAAAAAAAGGACAATCATTTTGTGCAGAGGAGGAAGATAAAATGAAATTACTCTTTGTCCCCTAAGTTTACCACAATACCCTTTCCTTTTTGTGAAGTGATATATATTTATATGTATTAATTTAAAATTAATTATATACTAATTATAATTCATTTTACCATTTTATTACTTTTTTATAATTTTTTGATTTTTTGTTAATAAATATTACAGATTTTGTATTTATTCATTTAATTTTTTGATTCATTTTTAATTTAATTAATACTACTGTCTAATTATATCTAAAAAATATAATTTAACCAAATAAAAATAATTTATAAAATAATTTTTTTTGATAGTCTGTTTGTTTCATAAATCTAATATATTTATTTAAAAAAATTTAAACAATTATTTTATTAAAAGTAGTGTTGATTCTGATTATAATTATGATTTTATATATTCTTTATTAAAAGTTGTTTGTCTTAAAAATTTAAAAAAATTATAAAATAAAATATTCTTTATTCTTTTAAAAAATAAATTTAAAAAATAAAAAATTATAAAATAAAAATTTTAATTAATAAATTAAAATAAAATAAATATATATGTTATTGATATATCAATATATAAAAAAGAGATATATTTAGTTTATTGGGAAATGAAATTTTATAAAAAAGAAATGGGGCGTTTAAGGGATTTCAGGGGTGACAAAAAAGAGGGTTAGAGGGGCATGGCTGGCAAGAGAAAATCTTTGGTGCAACAGATGTACCACGTCATCCATGTAACAAGCCAATTATATATTGTCACGAGTGCTAAAAAAATTAAAAAATAACTAAAAAATAGTTATAATTTTTAATTCGTTGGTGGTACCACGTCAACAATACCTCTGTTGCACTAAAGATTTACTCGGCAGGGAGGAGTGGGGAGATAAGTGCTCTAAAGAAAATAAGAGGAAGGTGGAAAAGTTTCGAGAGAGGATGAGAAGTTGTCTCCCTAAATGACTGATTTACCCTTACTAGAAGTTCTTGAAAAAGATTAAAAATAACTTTTTTAAGCTAGTGGTTCTTGGAAAAACTTCTGAGATATTTTATGAAACATAATTGCACATAGCGATTAATCTTTGGTCCCGTATTGACTTTTGAATGAGGATATTTTTTCCGTTTTGAATTTTAGACTGAATAATTTGGGGTTGTGAATTTTGTGAGAATTTAGATTATTTTAATCAAAAATTTTGGATTCACAACGAAAAATCATAATGAATAAGGACTAAAATTTTAATCGGTATAAAAATCGTCTCGAATTCTTTACCTAATGATACGATATCAAAAATTCATATTAGAAGATTTTCTATAATCTCTGATACAAGACGATTGTTATAGAAACCGGTGAAATTGATGAGGCTAAATTGTAGAATTTTATAAAAATAGACTGAATTTAAGTTTTAATTAAATTTTATGAACCTTTCCCCAACCTCTCAAGTCTCAAAATAAATTTATCGCTGCCCAAAACCAATAATGGAGAGTGTGGATTTATGCCATCAACATGTGATTTCTAAACTTCCATGGAAGATATAGGAACAATAAGGGCATATTAGGAAAATGACTTGGAGAATATGACAATTTTTTAAGAAAAGTTTCAATGGCTTTTCATAATGATTTTAAGTGGAAGAGGAGGATCCAAGAAAGTGATGAAAAGGAAAGCTCTTTTTTTGCTTTGGTGGATAGCAATAACAAGACAATGGACAAAACTAAACCTAATCTCAAAAAAAAGAAATGTGTGTTAATTTTTTTTTCCTTTAATTTAGTCCACAACTTCTTGTGGTCTTCGATTTTTTTCATTAGAGTCGACTACATGAATCATTTGATATTATTATATTTTATCTCAATTATTATATAGGCTTAAAAGAAAAAAAATTCCAACGACAATATCAAAATTAGGGTCTCCATAAAAACTTAAAATAGTTAATTTTTTCTTTAAAAGATAAAGTTTTGGACTTAATTATAACAAGAGTCATCACATGTTCTTCAAATTGTGTAATTTGATATTCATTAGGGAGATAATATGTAAGTCCTTCAATTATTCAACATCCATAATGGTAATGAAACAAGTGACTCTTTAGTCAAACGAAAACATTATTTTGATTTATTCTCATGAGTCACATGTGGAGTGTTGTCCTCAAACCATGAGTAGTAATTTAGTGGTGTAGGGTTTATGATCTCACATTGAGGTTTTAGATTCGAATTCAGAGAGTATATTTTTTGTAAGAATCTAAGACAATCGGGGATTTAACTTGCCCCGCTTAAGTCCGAAATGAATGGTTTAACGGTGGGAATATATGGAGTGTTATATGAAGCATAAGTAAATTTGGTATCAAAGTCATGTTAATGAAGGGAAAAATAAGATCCAATGATAAAAGTATGGGTCAAAAAGCTGGTCTTTGTATCATATTATAGCAAAAAAAAAAAAAAAAAAAGGCCTAAACTTATGGAAGTTAATGATTGTGTGTGTATATGATATATTCATCACTTTTTCCAGCATATTTGACTGGCACTATGCCTTTATTGACTCGCTGCAAAACAATAAATTTAGAAAAAAAATTAGATGTACGTAATTTTATCTTTATAAATAAAGAGATTTTTTTTAAGTTTCGAATCCTTAATAAAAGATTAAAATGAAGTAATCTTAATCACTGTGCCAAAGTTCGCCCTTATTATAAACTCGAATACTTTACATAAAATATGAAAGTTGAACTCAAGCGTGTAATATTTTTATCATTTTGTATAGCTAGTAGTTAATGAAATTCCCTACTAGCAATAGCGACAAAGCAATCTCTATACCCAATAGGGGGTGAATTGGGTTATCGCTACAAATGCGGAATTATAAAATCTTTGCCGATTTTAAACTATTATTACCAAATATGATCTTAGGTTGATTTTCTCTATTGTAATGCAAGTTTTCTATTCAATACTACAAATATAAATAAACTTGCAAATAAGTAAAAGTTTAGGGAAAGAGAAATACGACACCGCGATTTATAGTGGTTCGGCCAAACGTGCCTACGTCCACTCCCCCAAGCCTCGCTTGAAGATTTCTATTAGAATCGAGTTTTCTGTGGTTCACTCGTAACCAAGAGTTTTCCGCAAAGGCATACTCCTAACCTTTTACAATTTGAGTTTTGTTCGTAGGTGCACTCACAACCTTTACAACTTACCCAACCAAATGGGATTTCACAAATCACAAGTGTTTTGTTAAGAAAGAATTAAAATCACACTTGGGCACTCACAAATAATAAGAAGATTGTGTGAGAGCAAATCCAAGTGTTCTAAGCTCACTTCTAAATGTATGGAAGATGTAGTGTATGAGCTTGGATGAGTGTTTATGAATATGAAGGTATATGACACTCTTTATTTGCCTTAGAGAATGTGTATGAAGGTTGTTTTTCAAGTCTCTCTAGGTTTCTCTCATGGGGCAAATGAGTTGGGGTCCTATTTATAATAAAATACTGAGTATTCCCCAACTTACAGCGAAACCGGCGAGCAAACCGGCGAGGAGACCGGCATGCCGGTCTAGGTTTGCAACGGCTCCTAACGGCTATATAACGTTCAAAAAACTATCCGTTAGACCGGCGAGAAAACCGGTATGGAGACCGGCGAGGAGCTCCCTGGTTCCAGAGAGCATGATTTTCTCAGCCAAAATCGGCATGAGGACCGGCGAGCAAACCGGCATGGAGCTCCCTGGTTTCAGTATGTGCATGACCAGTCAAGACTGACGACACTCGATATTTTGGCCATAACTCTCTCTAGAAAATTCCAAATCATGATCCGTAAATTTCTACATAAACTAGACACATAGATCTAGCTTCTGTAAAAAATTCAGCTCCAAAAACATTAATATGAAGTTTATGAATTTTTCTAATGTGACATGTCTGCAGAAAACGCACATCTGAACATGTTGTAGTAAAATGGCTCTAGAAAAAGTTCTATATATCGGAATTGTGTTCCGTTTGAACCGTAGTAAACTAGAGACACATATATATCTAATGGTATATCATTTGAAGTTTAATTCAACCATTTGATAGTTTTTAGAAGATCATTTACCGATACACTTGTGCACGAAGTTCATTTTGGTGCAAGTGATACAAGTGATGCAAAATGTATGATTCCTAAGAGCTTTAGATCACTTGAGTAAACTCACTTACAATTAGAGCACTAAGGTAAGACTTCACATTCTCGCTCTTCACCACATATGCTTCGACACTTTTTGTATTGCTTCGTGTTTGCACGTCGAAGTCTTCTTTCTCGCGTTGACATCATCAAAATCCATTTATGCGACCAAATCGCCAACAGTTAACAACTAATAAAATTCGTATTTTCATTTAAATTCATTGACCATGGAGTAATTTCTTATATATATATATATATATATATATATATATATATATATATATATATATATATATATATATATTACACACAAACACGGCCGGACTCAGATAAAAGTCATGTGCGAACTTTGTGTGAACTGTAATGACAGATAAAGACAACAAAATCTTATGTATTTTAGCTAGGGGTGGGCATTATCGGATCGGATCGGACCGAATCCGATCCGATCCGATTAGTATTAGTTTGTTTGATCCGATAAGGTTTGATAGCCTTATCAAACTCGATCTGATTCGATCCGATAACTATCGAATCGGATCGGATTTGTTTGATCCGATTCGAATACTTAACGAATAGGATAAATCCGATTTGATAACGGATTCGAATCCGATAGAAAATCCGATTTGATAATGAATCCGATAGTGGATTCAATTTGATAACGGATCCAATTTGATAAAATTGATTTGAATTTTAAGTTATCCGATCCGATTCGATAAAATTGTTATGAATTTACAAATTTTCAGATAAATTTTTTGAATCGAATCCGTTATCAAATCGAATCTACTATCGGATTTATTATCAAATCAGATTCTCTATCGGATTTCGAATCCGTTATCAAATTGGATAAAATTCGATTCGATCCGAAATTCGACAAATGAACCAAACATGATTCGATTCGGTTCGATAGCCAAATCTGATCCGATTCGATCTGATATGACCCGATCCGATCCGATGTCCACCCCTAATTTTAGCTGAATGTGAACTTTATGTGTATATATATATAATAAACATAACATAAATTTTTAAAAGATAACCTAAACTTTTCATTTGTCAAACGAAACCGAAATATCTTTCAAGATGTATATGATAAGGAAAGAAGTTGAGACAGAGGACTTGGGCTGAGGCATAACTAACATGGGCTGGCCTATAATGGGTTCAATTTAACTCCTAAACCAATCCATTTTAAGGCCCAATTATGGATTTGGGCTCAGCCTCAAACTTTATTTGTATGACAAATTCTTCTGCCAAGATTTAGTAACTTCCCATTGGCGATAAATATTTTTTTAACAAATTGCAACACTTATTTTGCTCAAGGAATATGAATATAAAACCTTTCATCCATGATTTTCACTTCTGTAAATGCAGGTATATACAAAATTCTCTGTAAAAATCCAGACATGCTTTAAATTTATTCATTTTATCAATATTTTTAGAACTGTATCGGTGATTGAATTAACGATCTAAAAGATTCAATAAATCATTGGTTCGACAGAATGAACCGATAAAATCGGATGACATCATAAATACTTTTAATTAATTAAAAATTATAAAAATGTTTATTTTTAATTTTTGGTTTAAATTTTTTTGTTAGGAATCAGCCTGTTAGGTTCATCGATTTCGCTAATTCTTACGAGTTTTTACCGTTTTGACATGTTTTTTACACTTCAAATTTTAAGATTCAATCGGACCGAACTCATGACCGATTTTCGGTTCGACAGATTCAACACACCGGTCCGATATGATTTTAAAAACCATGATTTTTATCAAATATAGAAAATTTCCCAATATCACGCATGGATACAGAAGGTAAAGTACTTAATACCCTTCAAAGCTCTAGAGATAGCAGAAAAGTTAGTTAGATAGAAGTGATAGTTAGCTTCAATAATATTGACATAAACTTTTAAACAACAAAACAAGAATTTTAATTTAGAAAGTGTTGCCTGCAAAAGCATAAAAAGTACTTTTGATTCTACCACCAAGGAAGGTGGGGGCAAAAGCAAGATAAGCTAT
>SKCR01054763.1:0-32759 GCA_019454045.1 Zanthoxylum bungeanum | reverse complement strand
AGAATCATGTACAAGTCAACATGAGATATGCATTTTTGGAAACTTGACAGTATATTTTATATTTCCTAAGCACAACTCAGATAGCCTACGACGGAATGATTGTTAAACATATGTGATGACCTCGACTTGTATAGTTCAGAAAGGTCATTCGTGTTCTTCGCGAATTTGGAGGTGGTCAAATTACGGACATATTAGCTAGGCTTATATGATGAACGTGTCTTAACTTAGAGAGTCCTAATATGAAGTGTACTCGTTGAGCACTTGGGTAGGTGATTAATTTTGATAAAAGATAATATTTGATATTATAATAACAACTAAGATAATCAAGTGTTATTGGATAACATTGATTATTTACTTTGACCTAATTAGATTAATTCGATTAATTCAATAATTACACAAGGGTCTAATTGTAAAATCATAATTATCTCTAGCATTTGAGGATATTATGGTAATTATAAGTATGTAATAATATGTGGTTTTGGCTTGATTTAATTGGATTAAATCAAAGTGGCAAAGAACTAATCCACTTCCTAATTCTTGTCTTGATTTAATTGGATTAAATCAAAGTGGTAGACAATGGAGATTAGTCACACCTAATTATACATATTTGGACAAATTAGATTAAGCCCACATAAAAAATATTATTACAACTTTTATTAATTAAAAATTGCCTAAGTTTTTTATAAATAGCAAGCTTTAGGAATGTTTTAATTAAGAAAAGCTAAAGCTTGAGAAAGCTAAATACAAGCAAGAATTAGAGAAATTGGCCTAAGTTAGAGAAGTGTTTAGAGAAGATTTGTGAGATCTCTACAACATTTCAATTATGAGAAATCAAGATTTGATCTTGCAGTGAAGCTTGCTAGCATTGGAATCAAGATTGGATTTTGGAGTCAAACTTCCTTACTTTGAAATTTCTACATAATATTTCAACAATGAGAAGTAGATTGGATCTTTGAATCAACCTTACTAGGTAAGTTTGATCTTCTCCAAAATCTATGTTTTTCATTAGTGAGACATATAGTGATTAATTATGTATTAGATACATAATGTTGAAATTAGGCTAATTAATTGTGTTAGGATACTTTGGAAGTATAAACACAATATGCTTGTAATTGGGTCAAAATATTTATGTTAGACATAGATATAAAAATTAGAGTTTGGTGTTGGATAATTATGACCCACAACACCACTATTTGTACAGATCATGGTGTTGTTGTACAAATTAACTATGTGACAAAAGAAAATGCCATTTTATCATTTGTAATTGGATTACCTAGATGTATAAATGATAAAATGTCCATATGATTAGTTCCGAATTGAGATGATATGAGACAGTATCAATCCACGAAGGTTTAATCATTAAATATCCATAGTCAGAGCATTATTGAGATTGGACATCGATAATGCGTAAAAGACTAGTATTACACTTGTGCACGTTGTGGGAGCATAACGGCATAGTTCTCATATATTTGGGTATTGGATACTCATGCAAGTGTAATTGGAGGTTGTGTTTACCGATAGTACGGAAATAGCTTCGTTCTGGATATACCCCTCGGAATTCTATTGGTAGTATGACTATGTGTCTATGGAAGTCCGAATCAGGGTAGGTGTATTTGGTATTAACCTGAGACTTGCACCGCTAATACTTGCGACAATCAATATACTTTGGTTTTGGTCGTCCAGGACTTTAACAGGTTCTGTGTAGCCTCTTCTGGGTATATTGAGAATCGTAGTGTATTGGGTGTGATGTCAAGATGGAAGTATCACTCCAGTCATAGTGGAGATGATGATCACGTAGGATACGGAACATGTGCTCTTTTATGCTGCAGCTATCGGGATATTATGACTAGGTCATATTTATCCGATAATAGAGACTAGTTACCAGAGATCTGATATCTGTTTCGTACGGGGCAGACACAATTCCAGCCATATGCCTTGCACGTGACATCCGATACCGGATCGTTATACGCAATACTACGTATAATACGCCTTATATAGATCACATATTCCAGTAAGAATATTTCTGGAGAATTGGGTAGGCACGGTGGTTTGCTAGAAGCCAACCATGTCTTGTAAATCGGTTAAAACGTAGTACTAGGTACGTACGTGTTCGGATAGTCCGACGACCGAATTTACTACCAACATATTAGGGGATCTCATGGGTCGCTTCCCGAAGATTCACCGATGACGTAGGATTCACACTTTATTAATATGGGATTAATTATAAGATAGAGAAAATTAATCTGGGATTAATTACGGAGATATTTTATCTGGGATAAAATATTATTTAAAGAGAGAGAACGATTAATTCGGAATTAATCGATAAAATAATATATTTGATATATTATACGAAATTGGATTTCGACTCGGAATTAAAATTAGATTTTAATTCGGGCGAACGAGTTAATTTAGAATTAATTCGTTAGCGATGTGAATAGTAATTTTGCTAGGCAAAATTATTTAATTAAATTTGATTTAATTACGTCGCAACGAAAAATTCGTTAATTCGGAATTAACGAACCCAAGCCCGGGAGTGTTTGCGGGCCCACTCGCATTTTGAATCAAGTGGGGCCCACAAGTCACATCATGTCATATCACTTGTCAACCTTTTACTTTTGGTGATGGTTTTAGGTGATGGAATGATGGTTGAGTGTTGGACACTCAAAGTTGATGTCTTGATTGGTTTTTTACCAAATATTTGGTAAAGCTTTATTTGATTTTTGAAATCAAATACTTAAAAACAAAAATCAAACCAACTTAACACAATTTCTCTCCTCTCCTCTTCTTCTATTCGGCCAAGGGCCACTTCCCTATTCTTTTCTTGCAAAATGTCGAGGGCAACAAGGAACATATAAGGGGATTTTGTGGGAAAATTCCAAGGTGCTAGCACACATTTGGGGTCTTGCGAAGGTGATAGGGAACCTCACCCGTGGGCATGGAATGCACACCAAGCTTGGAGCTTGAAGGACCGAAAATGGAGGACAAAAATTGGAGCCCAAAACCGAGAGCTTCTTGGACTTAAAGCTTGAAGAATTTTTGTTGTTCCTCGCATCGCAAAACCGATCAATGTAAGTATGATTTCACCATGCTTCTTTGTTGTTTTCACACATGATTTCTTGCTTGAATTGATCCCGGGACTATAGTAGAAACCCAACAATGGTATCTTGTGCCATTTTGAGCATGAAATTTGATTAGGGTAAAATTGGGCAAAATTGATTTGAGCATGTTTGAGTGAAATTGATTGTTTAAATATGCTTGAATGATGATAACATCGTGTTATGCATGATCAATTTGATGAAAATTGAATTGGATAAATTTTCCCCAAATTGCTTGCTTGGCCAAATGGTTAGATTACCCTAATGTCATGGTATTTTTTGATTTTGATCATTGGATGAGTTGAAATCATTTGGGGAATGTTGATTTAGGATTTAATTGGATTGAATTCGGAATCGGACATGAAAAACCCTAAAATGCCGTGAATGATGTAGCATGAAAATGATTGATTTTTGATTCAAATATGTTGGATATGTTTTGATGATAATAAGCATAATTAATTGTGTAAATTGATGTTTTGGAAATGTTAATTTGGTTAATTAATTATGGCATACACTTTAGGTTAATTAAATTATGAAATTTGGAATTTTGGTAATTTAATTAATTAGGCCAAATTTGGAATTGGGCTTTTAAAGTTGTAATTAGGCTTAATGGGTTTGGTTAGGCCAAGTTTGGTTTAGGCTAATTGGTTGGATCCAATTGGGCCCAAAACCATATCCACAAAGTCCAAATATGACTTAATGGTACTTTAATATTTTAATTGGGCCTAATTGGCCTAAATTGGTTTCTTGGCAAATAAGGGTGATTCCTTAAATGGGCTTTAGTATTTGGATTTGACCCATATTGACTAAAAGTCCATGCCTTATGAAATTAATTAAAAGCCCATTGGACTTTAATTAAATTGACATCGGATGTTAATTGGGCTTTGAGACCCGTAACGATTAGATTTAGAATCTAAGTCGTAAAGGTACATTAATAAAGTGTAAATATTTAATTTAGAATTAAATATAGAATTAGTATTAAATACAAATTAAATTGGATTTAATGTTGTAGTTTAATTTAATTCGTGAATTCGTACTTGAGTAATTATTCGCAAAACGAGTTGGACTCGCACAAAATCAAATCGTTGTTTGAACATTGGATGATCATTAATTTTCAGATTAATTAATTGGATTAGATTGATTGATAACATGCTTTGTGTGAATACATGGATGGGATGTATGAATAATGCATATCAGATGGATATTAGATGGGTGATGGCAATTTTGGAAATTGTTGTAAAAAATTTTGAATTTATTAATTGGACCTGCATGTCCAGCCTATTACCTCTTGACTCTTTGTATTTATCTTCTCACTTATTCCCCTCAATGTAAATGAGGTTTCTTTAGAAGTGCTATGTAATCGGGTAGAAGTAATACTTGTGCTAGCGGGAGAGAGGAAAGGGAGAGATTTGTTCTAGGAACAATGTGTTTAAATATCCATCCGCATATCATTATTATATTTATTTATACGCGCCTTATTATGTTTTTTAGAATGCACGTTTAAGGTGTATGATGATGAGACCTTAACAAAGATAATAAATTGGTTGACAATTTACGCGAAAAATCATCATCACATATTAAGCGTTTTTCCTTCCATTGAGTGATTCTTACTCAAGATCCAAGACTGGCACTGGTTTCTTGGCCAAAGTCAAGACCTTTGTCCATCGCGGATGTGTTTGAATCATGAAAGCTTTGTTCCATATCGGTGTCTTGTCCAAGTTGTGATTTGTTGGCCAAAGTCAAGATCACTTCTTGTCCATCAACATCGATTACGAAGCTTTCCATGGTCAATGGATTCCGCTTAACTGGGATCATTAAGTTTGTTGTGCCAAAGTCAAGGCTTAATTGATTCAGAGGAAAAAGGTTAGGGAATATATTGGATATATTGGCATATATAAGATATATGTTTCGGACTTGGATGTCCACCTACTGGATCTAGGAATTGTATGGGATCCAATTGATCTTAGAGATCTACCTAGTTAATTATCATACAATTGTTGGCCAAAGTCAAGATTGTGTGTTATTTAATGGGATCCTAGCCCACTAGGAAATAAGGTTTCCCGAGTACTCCACAGAGGGTTAGAGGCTCGTCGAAAAATAGTGGGAGGCAAATATTAAATTTACAATATTCGTTTAGTTACTTGCCATACGCGCTCATTCCAATTTTTCGTCGTTATATTAATATATTAGTTGGACTAATATTTAATCGTTGTTTTAATTAAACAGTTGGACTGTATTGAAACTACTTCAATTAAATTTTATAATTGGATTATAGTAATCAATATAATTGAATTTAACCTATTAAATTATAGTTGATTATATAGTTAGACTATACTAATCATTATAATCAATAGTACCTAAAATCGTTGATTTGATAGTTAGACTATTGGAATCAAGATAAATGAAAGATTAGCGTTTAGAACATAATCTTGGGTGAAAATATTTTTAAACGGCTTTAATTTTCAGATTGGGAATAAAATCTCAGGATAGTCCTGGGTGACCGAGAAGTTACTTTATTTGATAGAGTGACGTCTCGAGCCTAAGCCGGAGTTGAGCAAATAGTAGAACATGATATTTGGAATATTCATATGATGATAACTTTAGTGCTTAATCTGTTATGCTTGCCGCAAAGACTCCTTAATTTCTTAGTCAGAACCAAGGATTAGATCTTTATAGTATGATATTGAAATTGAAGGATCTTCATAGATCTTAGAAGAAATAATTGCAATAGAAAACTCTTGGAGAGTTAATGGCTATACTCAATGAGACAAAGCCGAAGTTTGCAATAAGGCAAGAAGCGCAAGGCTCATCTTACTTCGACATTCCGGAAGGCCAAGGCTTGGCCAAAGGCTTCTGGGGTGTGGAAAATGGCAACGGCAAAATCATTATAATCTTCTGGGAAGACAAAGGACATATCCCAAAATGTCTGCCTAAATTGTGGCAAACGGGTTCACTGGAAGCGTGAATGACGTATGGATAAGGCAGACATGAAGGAATTGAAGACGGTGCAAGGCTCCGACTTCAAATATATTTGTCATAAACATGTTCGCTACTAGTATTAAAATTGGATTTTAGATACTGAGTGTGGTACATAAATATGTGCTGATGTGCAGAATCTGCTGAGAGCAGGATACTGACTTCATATGAGATCTATCTACGAATCGAAAATGGGACGAGATTCGCTGTTTTAACCGTAGAAACCTAAATTTAGGAACTACCCTTCGGGAGTGTACTTAAATTAGGAAACTGTTACAATGTAACTAGTTTGACTAGAAATATTATCTCTATATAAGGGTTTAACATGTTGCGGGTATACCTTTATATTCTAGAACACTATAGTTTTTTATTTTATAAAGATGATATTGATATAAGCACATTAGATGTGAATAACAATATTTATATTTTGAATATAAATGAATCTAAAACGTATGACATGATAAACAAATAGCTTAAACTGAATTAATCAGTTGAAACTTATAAGTGGCATTGTTGTCTGGGACACAATTAACAAGACTCGTATATCCACACTTTCTAAGAGTGGGTACTAGGACGGATTTGATTCTATTCAAATAATGTCTACGAATCTATTATTGGGCAAAGTGCCTAAAACACATTTTACTTGGTAAAAATGTAAATGCCATCGATCTATTAGCCCTTGTTCATAGTGACGTAAGTAGGCCCATGTCTAGCTAGGCTAAGAGGTGGATATGAACATTTCGTGACCTTTACGGATGTGGCATCGCGTTATGGTTATGTGTTTCTTTTGAAACACGAATCAGAAACTTTTGATGAATTCAAATAGTTTCGACACGAAGTAGACAAATAGATCGGCTAAAGTATTAAAACCATCATGGTTAGACGATGATGAAAATACTTAAGCAATACGTTTCTCAAAAACTAGAAAGAGTATAGTATTCTTTCAATGAGGACTCCTCCCGGAACACCTCAATTGAGTGGTGTGTCCGAACTGAGAAACCGAATTTTGTTGGACATGATAAAGTTAATCATGAGTCGCTCTGAGCTACCATTTCCTTCAAAGGATATGCATTAAACAGTGCAAAACTTATTTTGAATAAGGTTCCATAAAAAAATCTGTTAGACAGACTTCATATTAGATATGAACAGGAAATAAATCAGGTTTTCTCATTCCTGAAGATTTGAGTATGCTGGCATAAGTTTGGATGATACCAAACTAGAACACAAATCGGATAAGTGCCTAATTGTAGGTTATCCTTGGGTAACCAAAGTATAGTACTTATACAACTCACAAGAGAACAATGTAATTGTTGCTCGCCATGCGGTTTTCCTAAGAGGAATACCTATATGCAGTGGTAAGTGGGAGGAAAGTAAAACTCGATGAAAATCAAAGTAATACTATTCCAGGCACCAATTCCTTAATGGAACACAAATAGTTCATCAAGGATGAAACTATACTAGTAATCTTCGAATACACAAGAACCACGCAAGTCGGAGAGTCAGAAAACAATCTTGGAGGTATGGGTTTCTGATATCACCTCATAAAGATGTCAATCTTATTGAGGAATACGAACTGACTACGAATGAGGAAGTGATACAAGGTATCGACTCCCTATTATGGCAAAGTGCCATGAAGTCCGAAATGGATTCCATGTAAACCAACCAAGTTTGGACACTGGTTGTAGTACTGGAAGGTAATGTGCCTATTGGTACTATATAAGTCTTCAAGGAAGACATACATGGATGGCAACATACAATGTACTAAGCTAGGCTTGTAGTGAAAAAGGTATCGTTATCAACATTGTGTCGATTACGACGAAACCTTTTAACCGTTGCCATTGTTAAATCCATTTGGACAATGCTTGCTAATGTTGCATGTTTCATTCATGAAATATGGCAGCTAAATGCTAAAACCGCTTTCCTTAAACGGACACCTTTTGGAGGATGTTTACAACATCCTGTACCAAAATGAGCAAACAAGTTTTGCAAGTTAATTCGATCCATGGATCGATTGAAGCAAGCATAACGTTCTTAGAACTATCGTTTTGATGTAATCATAATGATATATAATTTAATTCAAAACGAAAATGATTCTTGTGTATATAAGGAGGTTAGTGGGAGCGCACTGAAAGTGACTGTCCTATAAAATGATGACATATCATTTCTTGGAAATGATATTCCCATAATACAATCGGTGAAAGCTTGACTTTCATGAAAAATTCTCCGTAGAATTCTTGGGAGAAACAACTTTTATTCTAGGATAAGGATCTACTAGGATAGATCTAAAAGTTATTCGCACTCTTCGAGTACTCGTACATTGAAATAAATGTACGCGACCTGGTGTCTCATACGCTTTGAGCATATGGAGTCACAATCGGGCCAATCCATGTGATAGTCACTGGATTGATGTTAAGAATATCCTTAAGTATCTTAGATGAACTAAGGATGCTTTCTTATACTATGGAGAAGGAGAACTTGAAGTGACTGGGTTCACCGTTGTAAGTTTCCTAACCGATATAAACGACTATAAATCGTAACAAAGGTACTATAAAGTTTGACTAACGGAACAGTGAGCTAGAAATCTTCCAAGCAAGATATTTTTATCGAATTAACAATAAAAGTGGACTATTGCTGCAGCTGAGGCAGCAATAGAAGCCTTTTGGATCAATAATATTCCTAATCAGATTAGGAATAGTTCTGTTAGCAGCTGAGCTAGGCTACAGCATAGGCTAAAGAATTAATGGTCTCATCAACGATTCAGATATATACTTCAAATATTAATCTGATTCGTTCGGATCATACATCGTGGCGATGTGATGATCGAATAAATCGTATCATATGATAACCATTAAAATCCGCGGACGAAAGCCTTTCCTCAGCAAAAGTTTGAGCGAACCGTACATATTTCGGGTGTAGGACACTTGAGTGATTGGCTATAGGCCAAGTGGGAGATTGTTGGATAATTATGACCCATAGCATCACTATTTTTACAGATCATGGTGTTGTTGTACATATTAACTATGTGACAAAGGAAATTGCCCTTTTATCATTTGTAATTGGATTACCTAGATGTATAAATGATAAAAGGTCCATATGATTAGTTCCGGATTGAGATGATATGAGACAGTATCAATTCACGAAGGTTTAATCATTAAATATCCATAGTCAGAGTATTATTGAGATTGGACATTCGATAATACGTAAAAGACTAGTATTACACTTGTGCACGTTGTGGGAGCATAACGACATAGTTCTCATATATTGGGTATTGGATACTCATGCAAGTGTAATAGGAGGTTGTGTTTACCGATAGTACGGAAACAGCTTCGCTCTGGATAGACCCCTCGGAATTCCATTGGTAGTATGACTATGTGTCTATGGAAGTCTGAATCAGGGTAGGTGTATTTGGTATTAACCTGAGACTTGCACCGCTAATACTTGCGACAATCAATATACTTTGGTTTTGGTCGTCCAGGGCTTTAACAGGTTCTGTGTACGCCTCTTCTGGGTATATTGAGAATCGTAGTGTATTGGGTGTGATGTCAAGATGGAAGTATCACTCCAGTCATAGTGGAGATGATGATCACGTAGGATACGGAACGAGTGCTCTTTTATGATGCAGCTATCGGGATATTATGACTAGGTCATGTTTATCCGATAATAGAGACTAATTACCAGAGATCCGATATCTGCTTCATACGGGGCAGACAAAATTCCAGCCACAGGCCTTGCACGTGACATCTGATATTGGATCGTATTACGCAATACTACGTATACTACGCCTGATATAGATCACATATTCCTATAAGAATATTTCTGGAGAATTGCGTAGGCACGGTGCTTTGCTAAAAGCCAACCATGTCTTGTAAATCGGTTAAAACGTAGTACTAGGTACGTACGTGTTTGGATAGTCCGACGACCGGATTTACTGCCAACATATCTGAGGATCTCATGGGTCGCTTCCCGAAGATTCACCGATGACGTATGACTCGCACTTTATTAATCTGGGATTAATTATAAGAGAGAGAAAATTAATCTGGGATTAATTACGGAGATATTTTATCTGGGATAAAATATTATTTAAAAAGAGAGAACGATTAATTTGGAATTAATCGATAAAATAATATATTCGATATATTATATGAAATTGGATTTCGACGCAGAATTAAAATTAGATTTAAATTCTGGCGAACGAGTTAATTTAAAATTAATTCGTTAGCGACGTGAATAATAATTTTGTTAGGAAAACTTATTTAATTAAATTTGATTTAATTACGTCGCAACGGAAAATTCGTTAATTCTGAATTAACGAACCCGAGCCCGGGAGTGTTTGCGGGCCCACTCATATTTTGAATCAAGTGGGGCCCACAAGTCACATCATGTCACATCACTTGTCAACCTTTTACTTTTGGTGATGGTTTTAGGTGATGGAATGATGGTTGAGTGTTGGACACTCAAAGTTGATGTCTTGATTGGTTTTTTACCAAATATTTGGTAAAGCTTTATTTGATTTTTGAAATCAAATACTTAAAAACAAAAATCAAACCAACTTTACAAAAATTCTCTCCTCTCCTCTTCTTCTATTCGGCCAAGGGCCACTTCTCTCTTCTTTTCTTGCAAAATGCCGAGGGCAACAAGGAACATATAAGGGAATTTTGTGGCAAAATTCCAAGGTGCTAGCACACATTCGGGGTCTTGCGAAGGTGATAGGGAAACTCACTCATGGGCATAGAATGCACACCAAGCTTGGAGCTTGAAGGACCGAAAATGGAGGAAAAAAATTGGAGCCCAAAACCGAGAGCTTCTTGGACTTCAAGCTTGAAGAATTTTTGTTGTTCCTCGCATCGCAAAACCGATCAATGTAAGTATGATTCCGCCATGCTTCTTTGTTGTATTCACACATGATTTTTTGCTTGAATTGATCTCGGGACTATAGTAGAAACCCAACATTTGGAACTCTAGATAATAGTTTGGAGGGCTACCATTCTAGAATCACTTGACCACATTTGGGTGACCTAGAATTGTTCACGAGTCACTTCAATGTGGGATTCTAATTTGGTTTATGTTTTGGATTCAAAATTTACGCAAATGTGTATTTAGAATAAATTTATATTTTTGTAAAAATATTTGATATTTTGAAAAACTTGATTTTTGTTCTATAATATGTGTTGATGTTGGTTTTGAAATTAAAATTAATTATGGGTATTTTTGAATTGTTTATGGAAGATAAGAAGAAATTATGGTAAAGCACCTTAATTCCTTCAGATTTCCGGAAAGAGAGCTGAATGTTGAAATGAAAGAAAACAAATAAAAAAAATTACTGATTGGCGCGCACAGTGCGCACGCGCACTGTAGCGAGCGCGTCGCGCACTACGCGTACCGAATCTTCTTTTTTCTCATTTTTGAGTTTTTGAACTCTGATTCAACCCCGATTTTTTCCTATACACTCGTAATGGAATATAATATTTCATTAAATAATTTAAAAATATAGACATGCTTGATATCCATGGGTTAGACCCACTTCCGCTGCGCGAGGTACCGATCCGACCCCATGGGTTCCAAATTTTCCCCAACACCTACTAACTAATCCTTTCCTGCAACTCTTCTTTCACTTTCTTTATGTAAGTTTAACGGCATAGTCAAGCTTGTCGTGGCATAATCAAAAGGAACATGAATCCCTCTGATCATGAAATTACTTCATGCAAGTTATTCCTTTAACAAATCATCCGAGCTCCCTACTGACTCTCGTTCCTCAGTAAACTTCCTAAAAAAATTTTAACATTGCCTCCACAAGCTCCTGCGCTAACTCCTCTTTCCTCTTTAGAGCAGTCCTTTAGTGTATGAGTCTTCTCTTTTGGGTTCGGGAGAATTTTTCTGGAAATTTTTTGTGCTCCATCATGTGCCATTGATTGCTTACTATACCCTTTTGAGGGGTCAAAAATCTCAGTTGTCTCTTCTGGAAATGAAAGGCAGAATGTGGCTAAGTTCTTGGAGGAAATCAATTTTGGGTTGTGTGTTTCTTCATATGGCTTCATCATGCTTCAACTTCCAGTACCAAGTACTTCTTAGGAACCCAAACCTTGCAGATTACTCTTCCTATACGGATTTTCATATTTTTTCCTCTTTGTCTCCTCTTCAACTTCAACACCTCCCACAAGTCAAAAGTAGCAGTATTTACATTGGCCACATAAGGAAACAGGGTCTTCATCAACCAGCATTGTTTCTTTCTTTTCAAGAAACATTAGAACTTCTTTATTGATATCTTACACCATACTTTTAAACCCCCAACAAGAGTTAGTTGAATGATTGTAAGAGTTATGATACTAACAATATTTTTTCCTTTGAGTTTTTCCTTGGAGGGGATTTTTTGATAATGAGGTAAAGTCAAAAAAAATTTCTTTCAGGAGGAAATCAAAAATTTCCTCAATTTTGACAACATTGAAGGAAAACTGTGAGGTATTG
Source organism: Zanthoxylum bungeanum (assembly GCA_019454045.1). Classification (NCBI taxonomy): domain Eukaryota; kingdom Viridiplantae; phylum Streptophyta; class Magnoliopsida; order Sapindales; family Rutaceae; genus Zanthoxylum; species Zanthoxylum bungeanum. Next base: position 20,226 of record SKCR01054763.1, on the reverse strand, counting down.
GAATTTGTTGTCTTTTTACATGCTTCTGGTATTTTCTTAATCATGAGATGAAAAATACAAGATACTGAATAGTTAATATTTTTCACTGCTATTTACTAAGCATCCACTTTCATATCATAAGTTCTCATGGCTTATTTCCTCCAATGGCTTTCGTCCCTCGGTAACTCCTCGTAGCCAGCCACTTTTGCGGAAAACTCATAAAAATCTCTGAATTTATCCATGGAATTTCTTCCTCAACTCTATATCTAGGCCTTTTTGCGCCATCTTTACATGAACTCCGTTTGCAACAAATAAATCTTACATAAATTCCTCATCTTCTGGAAACTTACAATAGACCGATATATTTTTTCCCTATTTCTCTGTGTCACTCGAGACAATTATGCTATGCAAATCTCCGGTTCAGCTCTGAAGAACTGGGTATGAAACTGTCTCTCTATTTCCTACAAGGTAAATATTGAATTCATGGGCAATGTTTTAACTTAAAATTAGAGAAATTATCATAATTCGCTTGTTCTTTATACAAGATGGTGAATCTAGCAATTTACTCCAATGAAGATTGGTCATTTTCTCAAGAAAATAATGAAAAGTCGTGAATTTTATATCATTTAGGATATTGGTTATATCTGTCAACAACATCAAGATACGACTTGTGAAATTCGAGACCACTGATTTGCTTCAACCTTTCTCTATAGAGTTCATGTACTATTTCCCTTACTGTTTCTGCATCCACATGTTGAGGAATGTACATTGGAGGAGGTTTCCTCTGTTGAACAGTGGAGGATTGCCCTCGAGGCCCATTCTTGTATGTGCTCCCTCTTCATAAATGATGTAACATCCCCAATCCAAAGATGTTACCGGCAGGGAATAGGCCGTCATATCCCCCTGAGCCTCTCACTATCCAACAACTGTTAATCTCATTTCATATATAATCTCATGCATTGGACCAATGCCCAATTCATCAACATAAATGCATAACACTTTTTTTACTAAGTACTCAATTTTTTCTACACATATCAACTCTAACAGTGAACACTTATAATGCATTACATATATAATTATTACTATATAATATATATGATACATGACATTTCCTGACTCTAACTGAACTGAACTTTATTTCTGACTTGACCTACTGGACCGAATAACCTAGTGACTGCCATCGGTATCCATCTTTCAGAGCTCGTCCTCCGGGCAAACCTGTAAAATAAAGAAATTGGGAGTGGGGGTTAGATCATTTGACCGCTCTAAGTGAGTGAACAGTTAAAATAAGATAAGAACTTAAATGCTTATTGAAAGATACATGGTTCTAAAATCAAATTTATCTCAAGTCATTTATTTCTGAAGTCTCTTTCATACCTGAAAACAATACTATTTTCATGAAACTTTTCTGAAAACTCTTGTAAGTCTGAAAACTCTGAATTTTCTCCGGAAAACTGAGTTCTTTCTAAAATTCTTTCATAAAGCTGTTTCTCTGGAAAGCTTTTTCATAAAACCACTTCATTTGAAAACCTAATCTGAAATATCTGAGGATTTGTAGAAAACCTTACGCATGGGGACGTTACATATCACCCAATGCGGCTATTCTCCTAATAGAAATGATGTCCCATCATACACCTACTAGTGGTCTTGGGGCGTTACGTATCATCGTCCCTCAAGCCACTAAACTAGAGCCAGGTGTACAAATCCATGAAATTGGGGGGTTACGTATCGTTATCCCCCAATGCATACCACTATCATGTCTCTGAATCTAAAGACTATGGGGTTACGTATCGCCGTCCCCCAAGCCCTAAAATCTGGTGGTCTTGGGGTGTTACGTATCGTCGTCCCCCAAGCCATGGTAACTAGGATATATGGACGTTACATATCGATGTCCCCCTAGTCTTGCTCTGTATATGCACATGTTTAATCCGTCAATTCCATAAGTCTCAACTGAGGTGGGTTTTTCCCTCATGCCTATAAAATCAAATCCATTTCCGTCAATTTCAAAAACCTCAAGATTGGGTTTTTCTCCCAATCTCAAAATCAGAGAAATCATACTTTTCAAAATCACAATTTCTCAAATCATTCTTATTCTTAAAATTAACTGGATATTAAACATGGCTAACGCCCTATTGCGTAAAAGTAAGTCTCAATTCAATAGCAAATAAATAAAATCAATTTGAGAAAAAGAAGTCCACTCACAGATTTTAAGATCTAGTTGATGTTACTTCGCTTCGTCAGAGAATGATGCAGTTCCTGCGCTGATTAATTATCGAGAAATTCAATTAGAAAATAAGGTATGAGACATGTTTCGAGGTTAGACTAAACTTCTCAATTCTACTAATTCATCAACACCACATGACGTGTTATGCTTCTGACTTGTCATAATGTGCGTATGTGCCTTAATATGAAACTCTTAAGGTGGTAATTAATATTCTGGATTGGAAACCGAAATGAAATTAAACTTATCATGTATCGTATCACGATGCCGAATCTGGTACGTCGCGACACTCATTTGATCAAACCTGAGGCAAAGCCTCTGCTCGTTACGCATCGCGATGCCCACACATGTTGATAAACCAGTGAGCATCATTTGTCTCCACATCGCGACGCAAATCCATGAGTGTCACGACGCTCATATTTCATAAACAAATATGTGAAAATTTCCCAGTATGCGTCGTGACGCTAGGCCAATTTCAAGGCCTAACATCAGCTCTCTATGTCTAGTTTGCCCCAGTACACTTCCCACACTTCCATACTACAACCTTTACTTAAACAACTCTTTAAATATAAATATTCTCACTTATTAAACCAACATTCCTCAATTCAATTTAACTTTAAAATCCCACAACTCCAATTAGCTAAATACCTAGGATTTTCAATATTTGAACATTACTTAACACAATCAATTTCCATTCTCATTATGCCATTAAATAAAATCCCTAGTATGCCTCTAACATCAATGTAACATCATATCATCAACCCAAACCCCAACCATTGCCTAACCTTATTAATTCACAATGAATAATTTCCCAACACATTCATCTACTTATAAACCTTATCCAATGCTCAATACTATCAAAGCACTTATCAAAATGCATGCCAATAACACTTTCAATGCCCTTTGAGCCAATCCAAATTCTATGACATACAAGGTGTAAAATTTGGGCTCTAGTTTCCTTGCCCAAAAGTTGATAAATAAAGAATGAATGAGAGTTAGAAGCTTACTTTGTGTGCTTGGAACTTGAGAATCATCATCATTCCATCAAATTTTCCATGAGAAATGAAGAAAATTTGGAGAACTTTTTCATTGCCCTAGCTCACGTTTTTAGCTTGAGAGAGATGAGTAAAAAGTTCCTTATTTATAGGCAAGGGCTGATTTCTTTTGTAATGGGATGAGTGGCCAAGATTGTGCCACATCACCAAATTCTAGTCTATTCTCGAAATTACTGTAACAGTCACGAAATTCATAATATTCTACCTATTTTTGATTCGAATTTAGAAAAATATCCAAAGCCGAAGTTATATACCTCAGTCTTATCTTTCCGACGATATAACATTCATAAAATCAGAGTTTGTATGAAAAAGTTATACTCCAAATACCATGGGCTATTCAGAGTGGAACATCGTATAATTTTGTATCGGAATTTCAAAGAATTTACCAATTGTCCCCAAAGTCATTTCATGAGTGTATATATGTTCAAACATAATTTATATTATGTATCACTCATCCCACAATGTAACAGTAGTCAAGATCACCGGATGTTACAAATTCTCCCCTCTTAAATAGGATTCGTCTTCGAATCCTCTTTAAAATAAGAATCTGGGATATGCCTAGGCTTGATATTCGTGATATTGAATACCTTACCATAAGTTACAGGGTTAACAAAAATTTTTAAATCACCAACTTTTAGCTGACGATATACTCACAACCTTTGACTCATCCACTATATCATACCACTTCTTGATGATCTTCTATGAGCTATCATTACAGCACATGAACAATATTATTATCATGTTGACCCTTGAATGCCATGACTTGGAAGTCATAACTAGGGTTGTACACTAATTTTCTGTGTGGACTCTTACTCTGTTGTAACTATTCTGCATCATTTGTGATTCTATTTGACTTAATAACGAAAATCTCTACGCGTCTGATCATTTACCATTTGGCTAGTAGGCATATGATACTCTTCATTTTTCTTAATATATGCTTCATGCATCGTACCTCTTGTCATACTTGGGTAAAATGCTCCATAGTTCATGGGCTATAGTTAATATCCTTTAAATGCTTTACTGAGAGGTACTACCTCGACTTTGTTTCATAAAATATCCGCCCAGTACCCTTTACTACCGTTATGTATCATAGAAATCTCATTTATAATCCTCTAGTTATGTTCAATATCGCTTGTCTCAAAGAAACCTTTTCTCTAGACCTCTAGTTATGCTCAATAACTTATTTGACTCCATCAAGTATATGCAAAATATACACAAGCTTGTAAATTTATTTTTATCCGATGACCGTCTACGTAAATTATATCTTGATAAATCACCCATCGCACTAAGTGCAGCATTGTAGTAAACTTATTTTCTCGATTCCATACTATACTACATATCTACCAAACCACCCATACTTGTGGCTAAAGCCATCCCAAACCCATGGTGGTTAGGTCGACTTAAACTATGGCTGGTTACTTCACATGGATTACGTGAGTTAAGACGTAATAGAACTTTGGTTTCATTCTAATACTGAGAAACCCTATTGTTACACACTTATTTCCTTGCTTACTCAGTATTCTTTCATATTGTTGCCACACCTCGACAGTTCTACTTCCAACCTTTAACTTAGTGTTCTTTTCATCTTTTTTACTGCTTTATTCTATACCTGCAACGTCTGTGATCTCTATCTTGGTATCCTTCACGGATTCATCTGTTTTATGGGAATGTCTTAGAGACAAACCTCGAGGTTCATCTTTGCTATTGTTGTTTAACGAGGGTTGGGAGGGTGGGGGTTGGTCCCGAAGTCTTTCCGGTTGCGTTGCTCTCACTAGCTACTCGTGTTGTAGTTGCACATACTGCTCATCTATAAGCCTAGAAATTCCTTGTTTACATATCTGGTGTTGGCTCACTTTCTATGGTACTTCTGCTAGGATCTATATAAATTTCCTCTCCCAACTTTACTCCTGATTTTTTTCAACTATCAGTCATACTACCTCGTACTGAGAACCTCCTTAAGGTTCATGCTCTCTGAAAACCCTACCATATTTCCGCTGTTATTCATCCTCATCTCAGTTCCTTGAATCTTTTACGTCTTTTCTTCTTTGAAAGCTCCATCATATATGACAGGTTAAGGTATTACTACTAATGTTTTCGGTTCAGGTGTTACTCTCTTACTAATTTTTCTACTCTAGCACGGTGAAGAGTTCTATATGAGTCATATGTTTTACTTCTGAGAGTCGTTATATATGTCACATACTCTGGTTTTTTACTCTTTTGAGCCTCTACTTCCCTGAAGGCTTTCAGTTCTACGATAGGGCAGGTTGTTCTTTCTAAATTCAGCTAGATATACCGTGAATCTCAATCACTTTATCTCATACAAGACATTACTATCTTCTGATCCATTTCTAGGTCCCGTTGAGCTTCGTGGGTTTGTTGTCTTGCCGACTCGTGATCTGTCTATCATGTCTGATGCTCTTCTTTACTTATTCAAGTCCTTACTATGGTCTAATTAATGGGATAAATATTTGTTTTTCTTGGAAATCTGAGAGCACACATTTCAGTTAACTGTCTAAGTCCAATGATGGTCTAATTGGGTGTCTATACACTTACTGGGGTCGGAACTACTGGACAGAAGATTTATCGCTTGTACTATTGGAATCCATGTCAACTAATTCAAGTCTTAAGGTTTCAACAACTCTTATCAACTATGTTGAGGTTTCCATTTACGTTACTACATTCGCGCTACGTTATCTATGTTACTATATGTACTGAACTCCCTTGTTACTTTCTGCTTTCTCTTATATTATCTCCATATCCTATCTCTTGGCTCTAAGTCATGTTACCGAGGCTAGTGGTGGTTCATTTTATGGGCTACTCTCAAGGATCTTTGCTCTTGCTATAGGTCTCAGCTATGGCACTCTGATCTTACCATTCACACTGGTACGTTTCGTTAAATCCTGAGTGTCTCTAATCTCTTGTGTCTGTTCTTTTAATCTTACACGGATTTCTCTTAGTATTAGTCTATTCCACGGGTTCTTACTGTATCATAAATTTTCCAAGTCATTTATGTCGGGTTCTTATTTGTCTGACCTTCGAAGTCTTTTTTGGTCTCTTATTAGTAAATCATCTTTAGTCTCTTTCTGGGTGTTCTATATTTTTCTAATATCTTTTGTTTCTGTCTTAGGACAAGCTTTCGTTTGGCTTCCTTACGGTTATCTTTATTCATGCTGGTAGAGACTAGGATAGACATCTCATGTTTCATCAGATATCGATGTCCTTATTTTGGTACTGTGTGTCCTGGTAGAGTCTGCCACTCATGTAAGGTGGGTATGAGATAGGCTCCATCAGGACAGCCTCCTTAATCGGTATCACTGAGGATTGAGAATCTAAGTAACTTAGGGTCGCATTTATGTCGGGTTTCTTGGGTAAGGTAACTAATCATCTCCGCTTACAACCTTCATTTGCTTTCTTGTGGGTCTGGGTTTAGGGACCTTTAAAGCTATAATCTATTCTCACTTCTTGACGTTTCTAGTCTATCGGGACTCCCATGTCAAATTTTGATTTCTTACATCTCTTATACTTCTGACTATCATTTGCTATTCAGAGGGCTTTCCATCTATACAGGGTATTCAAAGGCTATTGATTTGGTTTGAATGAACTTCTTAAAGAAAGAATGAATCTTGCGAAAGGGAGAAAACCTTACATAGGTCTATTTGGCATTCTTACTCTTACTCAGGCTTGCTATATCCCTTTTACTGCTATAAGTTCTAGTGTTCTATGTATCATATATTTCTGTATTTCTCCCATTTACTGTCTCTGGTTACTTGAACATCTATGTATCATTCCTTACTTTTCTTTCTAGCTTTCTCTTTCTTTTCCTACTTTCCTGGGTGAATATCCTTAGAATTTTACTGTCTATCTTCATAACTTGCCTTGGACATTTCGAAAATAAACCAGGGTAACTACGGAAGGATTTTCAAAGAATATAGTTACTTCATAAATGAGGATATTCAAATAGTTCAGGAATTCTTACTAACCTTTCTATAGAACTTTGAGGACGTACTCGAGGATCAGATACTAGAGAGGTAGTATCTCGCATACTAGTATCTCGGGCATACTACATATACAAGACCCCAACACTCTATCCAATGCAGTCATTGACTCTCTAGACCATGCTCTGATACCATCTTTGTAACATCCCTAATCCGAAGATGTTACCGGTAGGGAATAGGCTGTCATATCCCTCTGAGCCTCTGACTCACTGACAACTGCTAATCTCATGCATGATACCAATGCCCAATTCATCAACATAAATTCATAACACTTTTCTTACTAAGTACTGAATTTTTACTACACATTTCAACTCTGACAGTGAACACTTATAATGTATTACATATATAATCATTACTATATAACATATATGATACATGACATTTCTTGACTCTGACTGAACTGAACTTTGTTTCTGACTTGACCTAGTGGACCGAATACCCTAGTGACTGCCATCAGTATCCATCCTCCCGAGCTCGTCCTCCGGGTAAACCTGCAAAATAAAGAAACTGGGAGTGGGGGGTTAGATCATTTAAACGATCTAAGTGAGTGGACAGTTAAAACAAGATAAAAACTTAAATGCTTATTGAAAGATCTATGGTTCTAAAACTAAATTTATCTCAAGTGATTTCCTTCTGAAGTCTCTTTCATACCTGAAAACAATACTATTTTCATGAAATTTTTCTGAAAACTCTTTTAAGTCTGAAAACTCTGAATTTTTCTCCGGAAAACTGAGTTCTTTCTAAAACTCTTTCATAAAGCTGTTTCTCTGGAAAGATTTTTCATAAAACCACTTCATTTGAAAATCTAATCTGAAATATCTGAGGATCTGTAGAAAACCTGACGCATGGGGGCGTTACGTATCGCCCAATGCAGCTTTTCTCCTAATGAAAATGTCGTCCCCTCATACGCCTATTAGTGGTCTTGGGGCGTTATGTATCATTGTCCCCCAAGCCACTGAACTATAGCCAGATATACAAATCCATGACATTGAGGAGTTATCTATCGTCGTCCCCCTAGCCCTGAAATCTTGTGGTCTTGGGGTGTTACGTATCGCCGTCCCCCAAACCACGGAAACTAGGATCTAGGGGCGTTACATATCACTATCCCCATAGTCTTGCTTTACATGTGCACATGTTTAATCCGTCAATTCCATAAGTCTCATCTGAGGTGGGTTTTTCCCCATGCCTCCAAAATCAAATCCATGTCCGTCAATTCTAAGAACCTCAAGATTGGGTTTTCCCCCAGTCTCAAAAATCAGAGAAATCATACTTTTCAAAATCACAATTTCTCAAATCGTTCTTATTCTTAAAAGTAACTGGATATCAAACTTGGCTAACGCCATATTGTGTAAAAGTAAGTCTCAATTCAATAGCAAATAAATAAAATCAATATGAGAAAAAGAGGTCCACTCACAGATTTTAAGATCTAGTTGATGTTATTTCACTTCGTCGGAGAATGATGCAATTCCTGTAATAATCTATAATCGAGAAACTCAATTAGAAAATAAGGTATGAGACATGTTTTGAGGTTAGACTAAACTTCTCAATTCTATTAATCCATCAACATCACATGACGTGTTATGCTTGTGACTTGTAATATTGCGCGTATGTGCCTTAATATGAAACTCTTAATGTGGTATTTAACATTCTGGATTGGAAATCAAAGTGTAATTAAACTTATCTTATATCGCGTCGTGACGCTCACTTGATCAGACCTGCGGCAGAACCTTTGCTCGTTACACGTCTCGACGCTACGCGTTCTACGTCGCGACGCCCACACATGTTTAAAAACTAGTGAGCATTCTCTGTCTCCGAGTCGCGATGCAAATCCCTGGGTGTCGCGATGCTCACATTTCATAAATGAATATGTGAAAATTTCCCAATACGTGTCGCAACGTTGGGTGTGTGGCGTCGCGACGCTAGGCCAATTTCAGGGCCTAACATCAACTCTTCATATCTAGTTTGCCCCAATACACTTCCCACACTTTCATACTACAACCTTTACTCAAACAACTCTTTAAATCTCAATATTCACACTTATTAAACCAACACTCCTCAATTCATTTTAACTCTTTAATCTAACAACTCCAATTAGCTCAATACTTAGAATTTTCAATATTTGAAAATTACTTAACACAATCAATTTCCATGCTCATTATGACATTAAATGAAATCCCTAGTATGCCTCTAACATCAATACATCATCATATCATCAACTCAAACCCCAACCTTTACCTAACCTCATTAATTCACAATTCATAATTTTCCAACACATTCATATACTTATAAACCTTATCCAATGCTAAATACTATCAAAAAAACTTCTCAAAATGCATACCAATAACACTTCAATGCCCATTATGTTGGGTTTCTATAAAGTCCCAAGGATCAATTCAAGAAATGAAACACATGTGAATACTCAACGAAGAATGGCGGAATCATACTTACATTGATCGGATTTTGCGACCCGATGAACACAAAATCTTCAAGCTTTTCCTTCCATGTTGATCACGGTTTTGGCTTGATTTGTGCTCCTCCATTTTTGGTCCTTCAAGCTCCAAGCTTGGTGTGCATTCCATGCCCACGGGTGGGTTTCCTTATCACCTTCGCAAGACCCCGAATGTGTGCTAGCACCTTGGTAATTTTACCGCAAAATTTCCCATGCACTCCTTGTAATTCTCGACAAATGCATAATTTTGGAGAGCCAAAATGGCCCAAGACCGAGAGAGGTAGAGAGGAGAGAATGAGACAATGTGTGAAGCTTTTGTTTTGATTTTCAAAAATCAATTTAAATCTAATACCAAAAGTAGATTTGGTAAAAGGTCACTCAAGCCATGACTTTGGAGTGTAAATCAAGCATACACCAACTTCACCAAAACCTATCACAAAAAGCAACTTTAAAGTGACAAGTGATGTGACATGTGATGTGACATGTGGGCCCCACCTGATTCCAAATGCGAGTGGGCCCGCAAACACTCCCGGGCTCGGGTTCGCTAATTCCGAATTAACGAATTTTTCGTTGCGACGTAATTAAATAATTATGCCTAGCAAAATCACTATTCACGTCGCTAACGAATTAATTCGAAATTAACTCGTTTGCCCGAATTAAAATCTAATTTTAATTCTGCGTCGAAATCCAATTTCGTATAATATATCGGATATATTATTTTATCGATTAATTCCAATTAATCGTTCTCTCTTTAAATAATATTTTATCCCAGATAAAATATCTCCGTAATTAATCCCAGATTAATTTTCTCTCTCTTATAATTAATCCCAGATTAATAAAGTGCGAGTCATACGTCATCGGTGAATCTTCGGGAAGCGACCCATGAGATCCCTGGATATGTTGGCAGTAAATCCGGTCGTCGGACTATCCGAACACGTACGTACCTAGTACTACGTTTTTACCGATTTACAAGACATGGTTGGCTTCTAGCAAAGCACCGTGCCTACCCAATTCTCCAGAAATACTCTTACTAGAATATGTGATCTATATCAGGCGTAGTATACGTAGTATTGCGTATTTCGATCCAGTATCGGATGTCACGTGCAAGGCCTGGGGCTGGAATTGTGTCTGCCCCGTACGAAGCACATATCAGATCTCTGGTAACTAGTCTCTATAATCGGATAAACACGACCTAGTCATAATATCCCGATAGCTGCAGCATATAAGAGAACCAAATCCGTATCCTACGTGATCATCATCTCCACTATGACTAGAGTGATACTTTCGTCTCGACATCACACCCAATACACTACGATTCTTAATATACCCAGAAAAGGCGTACACAAAACCTGTTAAAGCCCTTGACAACCAAAACCAAAGTATATCGATTGTCGCAAGTATTAGTGGTGCAAGTCTCAGGTTAAGACCAAATACACCTACCCTGATTCAGACTTCCATAGACACATAGTCATACTACCAATGGAATTCCAAGGGGTCTATCCAGAGCGAAGCTGTTTCCGTACCATCGGTAAACACAACTTCCTATTACACTTGCATGAGTATCCTATACCCAAATATATGAGAACTATGCCATTATGCTCCCATAACGCGTACAAGTGTATACTAGTCTATTCCGCATTATCGATGTTCAATCTCGATAATACTACGACTAGGGATATTTAATGATTAAACCTTTATGGATTGATATTGTCTCATATAATCTCAATCCGGAACTAATCATATGGACCTTCTATCATTTATACATCTTGGTAATCTATTACAAATGATAAAAGGGCAATTTCCTTTGTCACATAGTTAATTTGTACAACAACACCATGATCTGTACAAATAGTGATGTTATGGGTCATAATCGTCCAACACATTAGCCAATCCAAATTCTATGACATACAAGGTGCAAAATTTGGGCTCCAGTTTTCTTGCCCAAAAATTGATAAATAAAGAAGGAATGAGAGTTAGAAGCTTACTTTGTGTACTTGGAACTTCAGAATCATCATTCTTCCATCAAATTTGCCATAAGAAATGAAGAAAATTTGGAGAATTTTTTTCCTTACCCTAGCTCACGTTTTTAGCTTGAGAGAGATGAGTAAATACTGTCTTATTTATAGGCAAGGGCAGATTTCTTTTGTAATGGGATGAGTGGTCAAGATTGTGTCACATCACCAAATTCTAGTCTATTCTCGAAATTACTATAGCAGCCACGGAATTTGTGATTTTTGACCCATTTCTGATTCAAATTTGAAAAATTATCCAACGCGGAAGTTATAGGCCTCGGTATTAGATTTCCGACGATATAAAATTCATAATGTTGGACAATTATGACCCATATCATCACTATTTATACAGAACATGGTGTTGTTGTACAAATTAACTATGTGACAAAGGAAATTGCTCTTTTATCATTTGTAATTATATTACCGGGATATATAAATGATAAAAGTCCATATGATTAGTTCCGGATTAATAAGATATGAGACAGTATTAATCCACTAAGGTTTAATCATTAAAATATCCATAGTCGTAGTATTATCGAGATTGGACATCGATAATGCGGAATAGACTAGTATTGCACTTGTGCGTGTTATGGGAGCATAACGGCATAGTTCTCATATATTTGGGTATTGGATACTCATACAAGTGTAATAGGAGGTTGTGTTTACCGATGGTACGGAAACAGCTTCACTCTGGATAGACCCCTCGGAATTCCATTGGTAGTATGACTATGTGTCTATGGAAGTCAGAATCAGGGTAGGTGTATTTGGTCTTAACCTAAGACTTGCATCGCTAATACTTGCGACAATCAATATACTTTGGTTTTGGTCGTCCAGGGCTTTAACAAGTTCTGTGTACGCCTCTTCTGGGTATATTGAGAATCGTAGTGTATTGGGTGTGATGTCAAGATGGAAGTATCACTCCAGTCATATGGAGATGATGATCACGTAGGATACAGAACTAATACTCTTATGTACTGCAGTCATTGGGATAATATGACTAGGTCATGCTTATCCGATTATAGAGACTAGTTACCAGAGATCTGATATATGCTTCATACGGGCATACACAATTCCAGCCTCAGGCCTTGCATGTGACATCTGATACTGGATCACAATACGCAATACTACATATACTACGCCTGACACAGATTACATATTCCTTAAAATAATATTTCTGGAGAATTGGGTAAGCAAGGTGCTTTGCTAGAAGCCAACCATGTCTTGTAAATCGGTAAGAACGTGGTACTAGGTACGCACATATTCGGATATTCCGATGACCGGATTTACTGCCAACATATCCAGGGATCTCATGGGTCGCTTCCCGAAGATTCACCGATGACGTATGACTCGAACATAATTAATCTGGGATTAATTGGAAGAGAGAGAAAATTAATCTATGATTAATCACTGAGAGATTTTATCTGGGATAAAATACTATTCGAAAAAGAGAGAACGATTAATTTGGAATTAATCGATAAAATAATATATTCGATATATTAAATGAAATTAGATTTCGACGCAAAATTAAAATTGGATTTTAATTCGGGCGAACGAGTTAATTTAGAATTAATTCGCTAGCGACGTGAATAATAATTTTGATAGGCACAATTATTTAATTAAATTTGATTTAATTACGTCGTAACGGAAAATTTGTTAATTCGAAATTAACGAACCCGAGCCCGGAATGTGTTTGCGGGCCCACTCGGATTTTGAATTTAAGTGGGGCCCACAAGTCACATAGCGAGTCACATCTTTAGTCACTTTAAGTGATGGAAGTCTTGTCACCTTTTTGGTGATTTACATCTAGTCATTTGAGTGATGGGAGTAGTTGAGAGACTTTAATGCAATTTTCCCTCCAATTTTAGTTAAGCTTTTTGGAAAAGCATATACCAAAAATTGTGTGAGACTTTTGATATAAGTTTTTGAAAAACAAAAGACTCTCTCCTCTCCCAAACTCTCTCAAAACCGTGAGCCTCTCCCTCTTCTTCATCTTGGCTTGGCCGAAAGTTGTAAGAAGAAATATGAAGATTTTGTTGCAAATTTCTTCCATTGCTAGCACATAAAGAGTTATACAAAGGTGATAGGGAAACCAATCCATGAGTTTGGAATTCAAGGACAAGCTTGGAAGCTCAACATACATCAAAGAGGAGCTTGGAGCACAACACAAAGGCTTGAAATTTTTGTTATCTCCTACATCCAAAACTGATCAAAGTGAGTATTTTCCGCATTCTTACTTTGTAGTATTCACATGATTTCTTGCTTAATTGATATTGGTTTGACCTAGAAAACCCAACACATAAAAATTGGAGTTCGTATGAAAAAGTTACGGCCCAAATATTATGGGATATCTGGAGTGGAACATAATATAATTTTATATCGGAATTTCAAAGAATTTACCAATTTTCCCCAAAGTCATTTCATGAGTGTATATGTGTTCGAACATAATTTATATTATGTATCACTCATCCCATAATATAACAGTAGTCGAGATCACCAGATGTTACAAATGGCAAGATGGTTGTTCGAACTCATGGCTCCAAAGAACTGTTAAAAAGCTTTAGGAGCCACATGTCTGCCATTGCCAAAATGGAGGCCATTGGTAGGAAAAATCTTGATAAATCCTACAACTTCTTCTCTCTTATGAGAAGATTGGTATCTGTCTTCCATTGGAGAATGATGAGGGTGAGGATTTGACGTATAAGGATGGGGTAGACCATGTATCTCGTGAAATCCTCCAGAAGACTGCCCCCCGAGTTCCTCTTACCTAACTTTCCCAGAAATTACTTCATGTCATTCATTGCTCTCACTCCTAGATTTAGAAGTTTTCCCAGACATGTGTTGTTCCATCCTTTCTAAAGTCTGCATGTTTTTTTCTTGGCTCACTTCCATCCTCTTTGTTTTTATATCTACAAAATTAACCAAGTCAGCACTTAAATTTTTAGGTGAAATCGGATCACCTGAGGCTCCAACAATAGGTCATATTGGAGTTTGATTTTCCTGACTATGAATTTCAAAAGGAAGCAAGTTCCTCTCAATTTGCTCCACCAGGTTTGGAATGATTCTTTCTTGTCTTTACCTTACTGTTGTATGAGCAACCTCCATATCGGATGTGGCAACATCTTTTCCAATATTACTTCTTGTCTTTGACGGCATCTTACTAGTGGGTCCTACCAGGCTTGTCAAAATTCATGTTGCTCATTTTGGCTCTAAAAATTGGGTGTGTTGTTGGGCGTATCAAAGGAGTGATCCTCAACATAACTTAATTAAGTGCTAGACTTCTAATCAAATGACTGTAAAAATTCAGGGCTCTCTAAAATTCTAGGAGGATTTTATCAAAAGACAAATAATTAAGAACTACCAGAAAGACAATCCTTACTAGAATTAAATTCTAGTTACAGAGGAAAAAATAAAATTGCAAACTACTGACTCTAAATTTTTACTGAAATTAAACAAGTCCTAACTTCACATGAGAGCTTAAAGAATATTTAACTACCTAGAGAAACTAATGAAAGTTGAAATGTTGATTTTTTTATTGATATTTTGGGGTCCCCTCTCATTTGGCTCCTCTTGGCTTCTATACACTCTAGAAATAACTTCCTCCACTTCATTTAACTTCCTTCACCAACTTCTCATATCCCTCTACTTCATGGAGTGTGTGTGTTCGTGGAGGAGTGGTTTTGACCCTCATCAACTTCATGCTCAAAATAATAATTTCCCGCGTGATTTAATAATTTACTCATTAATTTTAAAAAATGGGCTCTAATGAGGAAATTGGTCTTGGGTTGTTTTAATTGGCCTTAGTTCATTTTTTGGTGCAAACATTTGCTTAATGGAAGAGCCATATTATTAATATTGGTTCCAAAAAATACACCAATTTAAATTCTTCAAATTATATTTTAGATCAACTCTAAAAAAACTCTTCAAATATTATTTAGCTGCTAAATAGAAGAGTTATATCATTAAAGTTGGTTCCAAAAAAGACATCAATTGAGATTTTTCAAATTATATTTTACTTCTCACTTTTCAATATTGAAAAGTGGTTTATCTCTCTTCAAATATTATTTTATAATATTTTATTTCTATTCACTTTATTATAGTGGTGGTAGTTAGGATTACTAAAGTGGGTCTCATTTAATTTAATTAAAATAATATAAATTTATTTACATATTTTATATTATATTAATATTATGTAATTTTTATATTACTTAAAATCATATAACTAAAGTGGGTAGCCTTATTTTTATTTGAAGAATCTTTTGTAAAAGAGCTAATTTTTCATTCTTCAATTTGCCACGTAAGTAGTCAAAAAGATATTTGAAGAGAGAATTTAGATGATTATTTTGGAGTTGTTCTTACTTCTCACTCTTAATATTGAAGAGTGAATTCTTTCTTTTCAAATATTATTATATAATATTGGAAAATATTATGTACACAGATAAATGACACAGATCCAACCACATAAGTATCTGTAGTTGGATCTGTGTCATTTGTTTGTGTATGTATCATTACTTTATAATATTTTATTTTTCTTCACTTTATTATAATGGTGGTGGTTGAAGTTAATAATAATTATTTATATATTAAAATAATATAATTAAAGTGATGATCAATCAATTTAATTAAAGTAATATAAATCAATTTACAATATCTCTCTTATACTAATATTAAATAATTTTTATATCATATCATCATCATTATCTATTTTATATTAAAATCATATAACAAAGTAAGCCATTTGATTTGATTAAAATAATATAATCTTATTTTTATTTGAAGAGTCTTTTGGAAGATATTTTTATTTTTTTTAACTCTTCAATTTATTAAATAGGTAATCAAATAAATATTTAAAGAGTAAAATTAGATGAATCTTTTAGAACTTCTCTTAGATCACCAACTTAATGAGATCATTCATTTGTGCTAATTGTGAAACTTTGAGTAATTTTCAACTTTTGAGTTGACTTTTAAATATAAGTTAAGACTCTTGGTATCATGCAATCCAATAATTGAAATAATAAATAAATTAAAATCACTAAATGTTACTATTATTGTTTGATTGCGTAAATTAATAGCTCAAAATTTGAACAAATTATCAGTAATCTAGCCCAAACCATAAACATATATATTATATTTTTACCAAATTCCTCTCTTGATTTGAGCTCTCATAAGCTTGTGCGTGACAATTTGGCACCTTATTTTTTTTGAAATCGTTGAAAATCTCATCGCCAAATAATCTTTTTCCGGGCTTAAGCGGAGCAGGTAAAATCTCCAGCTATCTCAGACTCTTACAAGAAACATACTCCATAAATTTGAACCCAAGACCTCAAGGTGAGATCATAAATCCTACGCCACCAAACCACACCCATTTACGACACAATTATCCAATATCTGATACACAATGAGCAAGTTCAAGAAAAAAAAAATGACAACAAAATAGTAATGAGCATTTTTATCTCATAATACAACCAATTTGTTTAGGCACGAAATTCCATAAATTCGTCTCGGAATCGTTTAACAAATTTATTTACTTTTTTAAAATCTAACATACTAATTATCTTAAAGTGATTTTTTAAATGAGAAAGCCATCATTTTATTAAGTTAACGATCAAATTAAAAAATCAAAATAATATAAATTTCACTGCAGTATTATTTGTATTTTACTATATTGAAATCTGTATTTTTTTTTAATGTTTTTGTTTGGTCTTAACTTAATAAATTAGAGATCCTTCAATATAAGGTAACTCAATTTTTATATATTTTTTTTATGTAGATGAGTTTGAATTTACTTTCGGTATAATATTTTATATTATCTATCATTTTACACGTTTCCAATTTTTGGTGGTGGTTGGTCATGCATACAAATCTAAGTTATCTCATATAAATTTTTAATTATATATTGATAAATGTTCATCACATCCCTATATTTTGGTTTAGTTCCCCATTACATTATAATTTGAAAAAAACCACAAAACATGCAAATTATCTAAATTAAGAATTTCTGTTTGTATGAAACAATATTAATGTTTAGGCCTAAAATTCAAGCTTTGAGATTTCCCAAAAATAATATAATGACAAGTGTTGCTAAAAACACCCATTTACAATTTAACTTTTGGCTATTCCCCCGTTCCAACGAGTATGATGATATATGCAATTAAAATCAAATTTGTCATTTCTTATTTCATGGGTGGAGCTCCTACAAAAGCAATGGATCCGATACTCCCAACAACTAGTATAATTTATTTTTATGAGACCAAAAGGTCGGGTAATTTCACTATAAATAAATAAATAAATAATTGATTCATCGACTAAAAGGAGAGAGATGGATTCCAACCTTCATTAGTTTTCTTATCAACCACTCTATGGTATAAATTTAAATTAACTTTGTAATTATTTAATTATTATCAATTTTTAAATTTTCTAATTTAATTAAGGAAATGCTTCACATATTTTCATTTATTTGAATTTAGTGGTGATTATATAAATATATAAATATAAATAAAATTAATTAAAAAATAAAAAATTAACAATCACGTATACAACAAAAAGTTAAAATTTTCAATATAAGCATAATTGTTATTACAAATTAATTTTGGTTAAAAATTTATATAATTCATAATTTTTGTTTAAATATTTTTGTAATATTAATTATCTAAATTGAATAGAGGTAAAAATATCAAAATTTATAAATAATCATCAAATGGATGTGTTGAGGTAGGGATGTAATGGGCTTTACAGCCCATATATATTATATTTATTAACACATCATAATATCAATTTAATATAAACATAATTGTTAAAACTTTTTGTATCTCTTGCCTATTCTTTCTTTCACATTTCAATTCTAGAACAATGGGCAGAAATAAAGTACAGCATGAATTGATTTCAAAGGAATCTGCTAGGAATGTGACTTTCAAGAAAAGAAAGGCTGGTTTGAAAAAGAAATTGAATGAGCTTAAAATCCTCTGTGGAGTTATTGCATGTGCTATCATTTGCAGTTCCTTTGACCATCAACCTGAAATTTGGCCTTCAACAACTGAGGCAGCCCAAGTGCTAGACAAGTTCAATAATTTGCCTGCCAAAAGAAAAGGTAAATATATGATGGATCAAAATATATTTCTTAGTAAAAATATATCCAATTTGTCCCTCAGAGTGCAAAAAGAGAGAGACAAGAATCGTGGGCTTGAGATGGATCTAATGGTTATTGAATGCTTGGATGGTAAAGATTTGAACAATTTCAAGTGCTTGGAAGATTTGAGAGCGCTAGATGGTCTGTTGGAAGAAAAGATCAAGCTTATTGATAATAAGATTAAATGTGAAATGGGTCTCGAATCTAACCCTCTTGCTGCTAATAATGGTAATAAATGTACAACAAAAGAAGCATAGCAAAAGGACTTTCATGGTAATAAGGTTTTTTGTTGAATGAATGCTCTCTTATTTTTGAATAAATTTAGTTGAAAATATGGCATTTTAGCAATATTACTGTTTTGGGTAGGGTTCAGTTTTGATATTTTAATTTCAGATGATTCAAGCCTGGTTATAATGAGTGTACTGCTTGCTGGGTGTCCATTGACGTGTGGATCTGATTTTGAAATCCGGAATTTCCAAAGATTTCTTAAAAAAAAAAAACAGTATTGCTTGCTGTGCATCGACTGTTTGATAGCAACCCAATCTTCATTAATTTACAGTAATTTTACAAAAAGTAACATTCCTACAACAATCCAGAGGCTGCTTAGAGTAGACCATAATTACATACAACACCAGAGACTGAGAGAGCTTTAGGTTTTCTTTTAAGATCAATAGCAAGTCGTGTGAAAGCCCCGACTCAAATAAACAAGATGCCAAGAGAGAGACATTAGAGTCAATATATTTAGTACTGAAGAGTATGTATTTAGCTTCTTCAGCCTCTCGCTCAGTCTAACCATTTTTGTTCTGACCTCCTCCTGCTCTGGATTCTGCGGCGCTGTTGCCTGACCCTCTGCTGCAGGCTCAGTTCTCGTTTGCTGCTCCTCGGTCACCCTTCTAGTTTCACCAATTTGGCTCCCTATTCCTCTCCCTTCTTCTTTCTCAATCTTCATCCTCTCAAACATCACCTGCAAGATACAATAATTATGTCAATAACTAGGCACAAACTAATTAGTCTGCCCTCGGGCCAAAAGTTCAAAAATCCATGCGTTTTGATGTCTTTAATCAATCGGTCGACTAGTCAAACAAGAATTACAAGTAGTTGTACCTTTGTGGCTAGAGGTTCCAAGTATATGGAATTGATTAGAACCATCAAAATGGATGCCAAAAGATTGAATCCTTGAAACATTCCAGCCTTGCTTGAGAGCAACAGCGGCATGTGTCCTAACAAAGCCAAGCCAATAAAACAAGCCATGGCCCTGAAATAAACAGGGTATATCTTGCTTTGCACCAACCCAAATTGCTGCCTCGGCATAGCCCCGGCTAATACATAGCTTGATATAAACGTAACCCACCCACACATCCCATAAGCCGTAGAAAATCCCAGCAGATTAAT
>SKCR01054762.1:0-33274 GCA_019454045.1 Zanthoxylum bungeanum | reverse complement strand
ACCAACAGGAACAAATTCCTTACTAATAGTAAGTTCAAGAAACTTACTAAAAATCCAAGCTTTTGATGTTTTTAGCCATTCTTCTTCACCAACTTCCTTTAGCTTCCTTCAATGGAGTTTATTTGATAAAGTGTGTTAGGTTAAGTGTATCATGAAATGAAAATCAATATATACCTTTACAATAAGGCCTTGGCCGAAATTCACCTAATGAAAACCAAGTTTTGTAATTTCAATTTTCATTTCACTTTAATGTCATCAACTTGCATAAATATCTTCTAAACACCTTTATTAGATATTTATCTAAGTCAACAAAAGCAACTAACATCATTTACTTAATATATCCTAATATAAAATATTTATATTTTAATTAATTTAATCATTTAACAATTAAATAATTAATTAATTAATCAAATACAAATATATTAAATATATGTATAATATTTACATTAAATATTAAAAACATATATTCATTTAGGATATAGTCAAATAACTCATTTTGACTATTAATTAATGTGTATTTAAATTAATCAAGTATTAAATGTAAATACACAAAAATTAAGCAAATGACTATCTAGTCACTTTAGCACGTATCTTGCATTTAACCTTTAAACGACTTTATAAATAATCAATATTATTTATTAATGTTGCTCTAGTGCTCTACGAGTATGTTTCATTATTTGAGACTCTCTAGATTCAGGTATATCCGTCATGAAATCCAATTTCATGTGCATAATCTATCCACCCGTAGATTATGACGACCACGGATAATCTCGCTGAATCATACAGGTCGAGGTCATTGCATACGTATAATACCTCCGTCACAGATATCCAGATAATCCCAGAGATATAGATGTAAACGTCAAATCTCTATAGGTATTATCCCGTCGACGTATCTATTAGCAATCTCTAAATAACACTCGGAACTTACTTCCGATGTATACTGTGGCCACAGATTTAACAGACTGCTAATAATATATGGACTACCTATGCTCTGTACACAGAACTGACGGATCCTATCTTGACACACACAGGATATCCTGAGGATCGATCCACACCCAACGAACAGCGGAGGTCTGATCTAAATAGATCGGTGACGTGACTGCCATCTAAGTGTGGAGGATGTCTCATACATCATAGTGGTGTCTCAAGTCGAAGGACCACTATGCTACTCAACCCGAGAAGATTCTTATTGACGTTGGCGTACCATCCATTAAGAATCTTCGGTGAGCCGTTCAGTGTTTATCCACTATAAACACCTACACGTCTATACGAGTCTCCTTAGACTCATGGTTCATCGGGATAAACCATCGGACCATGTCTCGATATACGACATGTACTGGTCTCAACGGATTTGACTAACCGACCCGTGTTAGCAACTTGACCAGGAACTATGTTTGATAATATTCATATAGCAGTGACACTTCCCAATGTCAATTACAAACTAACTTTGTAACTGTGTACTGCATTATATATTATCGGGCCTTTGTCTAATATATACATATCACTAAACCACATTTAGTTTCAATCTAATCGTAATCAGATCGAATACGTATATAAGAACAAGAGGTGCAACCATAAATAAGTAATATTATGGAATAAAGGGATGTTCGTATTCATGAATCAGACATAAATACGGTCCGGATTGGCGCTCTGAGCACCAACCCCAACAATTTCTCCCACTTGCTCTAGTGCCAATCCACGGTATCATATACTCGTCTCAATGTGCATCGTATGCACATGGCCCTCAAAAGCTCACCCAGTACTTAAGAGGTAGGCAACAAAAACAAGTTCGCTATGACATATTGAGTTTTTCAAACAAACTCAATTGTTTCCCATAGTCAGCATCATTCATATTTTGTAGAATCTAGATTATATATTAATATGACTCTGATGCTACACAGTATTGTGCTACTGCTACTGAGTTGTCCAAGTATTTAAGGATCAAATCCAAAATACTATGAAGACAACCGCAAGCACAATAACAATTCAAAAACTTCTAATTTAAAAGGTCACTATGCAACTTCATAAGTCAATACTTTAAAAGTTGCATTTGATTCCACTAAATAGTAGAATCCTTCGTGACACTCCCACTGCATCTTTTCTGACTCTTTATGACGTAGACTGTCTAACGTCATAATTAGTCTCAAAACTAATATGACTCTAATGGTTGCAGACTGTATTCTCCATGAATTAGAAACTCGTTCTTAATATCTCAAAGATCACAAAGAACGTGTTTCAAGATCCATCCTATGGTCTATAGGATGTCAAAATAATTCGTAACAATTACGATTAAATCGACATCGATAATCGCACATAATAAAGTATTCACTATGTCATCATCAAATGATACATAATATTGTTTAGACATTCTAATCAATATCTCTTTCGAAAAATGAATCATCCTTTACGAAAGATGAATACTTTATATGAGACATACAATAACTGTCCAACAGTTATACTAACTGTAATACAGATAGCTTTGTTATGTCCTTCATTAGATCATATCTAATGTACGACTAATAGGAGTATCTCACAAGTCTCCAAGTTTCATATCATATATAAAACTTTATATCAAATATAATAGAGACAACTCCCACTGCTTTCACGGAGTAAAGAAGACTTAGGTAAATCTTTTACCTTACAAACATCTCATTATTACTATAATAATGATAATGTCGTTAAGATATATAACACTAGAAAGTAATATGTACGCTCCCACTAACCCTTCTAATCACATATGTATTCTCTATACTTTGACAAGATCAGACAATCTGATGATATCAAAAATAGAGAACACATATTTCTGGAAGACTTATCCGAGTCTACAATAGGCTCTATAAGCTAGCACACTAAACTGC
Source organism: Zanthoxylum bungeanum (assembly GCA_019454045.1). Classification (NCBI taxonomy): domain Eukaryota; kingdom Viridiplantae; phylum Streptophyta; class Magnoliopsida; order Sapindales; family Rutaceae; genus Zanthoxylum; species Zanthoxylum bungeanum. The sequence continues at coordinate 30,416 of SKCR01054762.1, read as the reverse complement.
GATTTCAGCAGAACACAAACTCTAGGGCCATTCCAGAATGAACTCTTCAAACAAGGAAATCACAAATGATCTCTTATTCGAATAAGTCATCCAAAAACGCCACTTTTCATTCTTTAGCTAAAATATACAGTTTATTATCAACATTAACCAATATATCTTTAATTGTTCATTTAGTGTGACTAGAGATAAGTTTTCTCAGAATCTACAATAGATTACTGAGTATAACTTTTCTCATTGTCATACTGTAAAGGTCAAACCTTTAATAAGCTCACAATGCTTTCGCTGCGCAAACAATTAGCACATATCATGAACTAATTCATAATGAAAGCGTAATCAAGTTCAAAACTTGATTATAGTAAGCTATGAACAATCTTAGATCTATGGTTCAATGGTGAACTTCCAGAATCGATATCATATATCGCTTCCATTATAAGTTATAGGATAATTTTTCTTCAGTAAGAAAACAACATTTCCATTAAGTATCAAATACTCGTGAATGATTCTGTTATCCTATTGGACTTGTACGGAAGATGTATAAGGGTTGTTTCATTTTATTAATTACGTAGTTCCATTTATAATTTATCATTCTCACATTTGACTTCAATAAGTCAAGTCTTTTCTACAATAGTTAACATCTGATGTTACACACCAAGTAATAAAATGATTTTATTACTTAGAATCGTAGGAAAGATATTCTATTAAATAGAATACAATATTCTATTAAACAGAATAAACGATAAACTTTTACTTATACCTCCGAGGTGTAAGTAATTTCCATTATATAACTATTATATAAAAGAAACATTCAAATCTTAAACTTTTCAAGATTCGGATTTTCTACCTATACATATCATATATGTAACTGTAGAAATTAATGGAACATTAATTAAAGAGATGAATTAGTGTTACTGGAGCATAACCCCGAGAGTATTGAAACTAATTCGGTAACTTTCAATATCTAACGAATCAAATCATATAAGATTCGATTGCTCTCACTACTCAATTCCATCAAGATGGAATCGTGGAAGAATAATATTGAATATGAATCATATTCACTAAATAACCTTAGAACTAATTGCTTTAAATTCAAATGTTTGATCGTATCAAAGATCTTTGAACAGTTCAAAAGACATGTAATGAATTTTAAGGATCAAGTTTTCAAAACACTTCAGATTGAATATATTTGAACAAGTAAAAAATGTTCAATCTACGTTTCATCAGAACAGATTGAAAGTTCTTGATACTTTCAAGACTTTCAATATGTGTTCCTTCAGAAACACGTAACTAAGTTATGACAATTCATCAACTAAGTTACGAAATAAAGAAAACTACCTTAAGCAATTATTATTTATAAAACTACATACATCCAATGTATCAGTTAAATAAATTTGGTGGTCCAATGACAATCATTGGTTAAACGAGATCTTAATCACTTTCCTGAATACAATATTCATTAAATGGATAAGGATGTGTGGTGTGATCTAGTATCAAACCATCCTTTACCATACGGATTGAGCATCCAATACTTAAGTGATTAAATTCATAAAGCACCGTTCTAAATTATTTACATTACCGAATAATTTTCCTTAATGTTTATCTTTACGTCAATGACACTACTAGTTATTATAAAATATGTAACAATTGTTTATAAAGAACAAGTGACTATCCAATAGTCGCAAGTTCCGATATCAAATATCAAAACAATCGTTAACCAATATTTCAAATAACTAGACGGGAGATCTGGTATCCAATACATATAGTTGTAGTATTGTGAAAATCGATATTTTCTATACACAAATATACGCATCTCCTTTCTTTAGCTTTACTATTTGCATTCAACTATTCACAACAATTGTAAATGACTGATTAGCAAATTATGTCAAACACATTACCTCTAAAGGTAATTACAGCTTAGAAACGTCATTACTAGATAAACAAATACCTAATAGGGCTTTCTAAATGCCAGTCAAGAATCTCGAGACATGAACTAATTCAAGTCAATTCTTACTGCATAAGAAACTATTGTCTCTAAAGTATTATATCCTAAAGGGGATATCTATCTAGATTATCTATCATGACTTAGAAACTAAGTCATTAACCATCTTTATTTTTCAAGAAAATCGGAACAACAGTTCCCGATGGTTTAGACTAATCTAATAATATCCTAGTCTAGTAGTATCTAGAACCTATTCTAGAATGACTGCAACCAAGAGTCTAGTCAGATAACATATCATAATATGTGTGCAGTAAATAAAAGTTTAATTCTATCTACTATAGAATAAGGAAACAAACAAGCGGCAATTTCCATAATAACATACACTGCCTAAGTTATGGAATATTTTAAACTTAGCAGTGCCTCCCATTATTTTACGTAATACCGTAATCCCCAACGGAAAAACGAGAATTCAGTATTTAAATCGAATTCCATAATGGGAAGTGGACCCCATGAATATATTTCGACTCACAGCAGAGGCACGGTCTCGCCTACGTATATTCACAGGTAGACAACTCATTGTCAATCACTCACTAGTGACTCCGAGGTTCCGGTCCTGGTCGTTTCTCGTTGTCGCTGCGAAGGCAGGCCCACAAGGAGATGTACCAAGGTTAAACTTGTCAATGATAAACTCAAGTTACTTGCGTAACCCTGACAGCTAGGGCACGTTCAGGATTCCGCTTTCGCTTGAATTTATCTAGTATCTAATATACATTCGGCATAAATAAATTTCTATCAGCTACATCCTCACAGCAGAGGCACGGTCTCGGATGTAGTCAACGAAAAGATATTTATAAACCGTATTGACAAGACGGACCAAGAAACAAGTATTCCAAATACTAGTTACCTTAAAACCTTATTAGCGGGGATATTCCATTAAGTGTCATACACCCTAAATCTAATCAAATTAGATTATAACATGCATGTATAAATACAAGAAAACATGATTAAACATTGAATAAAATAAGCTAATCATTTTATGGAGGCCTAGAATCAGACTCGCTCTGATACCATTTTGTAGGGGTTTTTATGGGCTAAATCCGGTAACGCAGCGGAAGCGGCGGAAGATCGAATCTTCCGATTTCAAAAATTTTTCTTGGATTAAATAAATAAACATATTTATTTGATTACCCAATATTCAAATTATGAAATAAAATTTCAAATGAATCAAATTCAAGTGAAATTACCAAATTACCCTTATATGGTATTTTGTCCATTTTAGTCCGAAATTGATCTAATCAGTTTTGAATGATTCTAAATCATTTCTAAGATGAACTTAGCATGTTCAAAACATCAAAACACCAAAAGCCACAAAATCCCCAAAAATTGACCATAAGGCCGAATGCACCATTTGGTGCTCAAGTTGACCATTTGGTCATTTCATGCTTCAAAACTCATCCAAATGAAATCCAATCAACATGAAACTTTGCATGCATCATATACACACCCAAATGCTCAACATATCTCAAAAGCCCCAAATTTAGAATTAGTCATGAACCCTAATTTTTCAATTTCCACAAATTGGACAAATTAGACCAAATACTTTAAATCAATTATTTCCATCATCATTCTTCCATCCAATCCAAGTCTCAACACAATGAAACAACTCAAGAACAAATCTAGGTCATTTAAGAGTGGGTCAACAACTCTAGATTAGCAACATGGTTTCCAAAACCTTATAAGAAAGTTAATCACTACAATAGTCATCCACTTTCTTCATCATACATGCATCACACTTCACCAAAACTTCCATCAATGAAAACCACAAGGAACAAAGAAAGAAACATCCTAAGAATATCATATATTAAAGCCTAGAACCTAAGGAACAAATTCCTTACTAATAGTAAGTTCAAGAAACTTACTAAAAATCCAAGCTTTTGATGTTTTTAGCCTTTCTTCTTCACCAACTTCCTTTAGCTTCCTTCAATGGAGTTTATTTGATAAAGTGTGTTAGGTTAAGTGTATCATGAAATGAAAATCAATATATACCTTTAGAATAAAGGCCTTGGCCGAAATTCACCTAATGAAAACCAAGTTTTGTAATTTCAATTTTTCATTTCACTTTAATGTCATCAACTTGCATAAATATCTTCTAAACACCTTTATTAGATATTTATCTAAGTCAAAAAAAGCAACTAACATCATTTACTTAATATATCCTAATATAAAATATTTATATTTTAATTAATTTAATCATTTAACAATTAAATAATTAATTAATTAATCAAATACAAATATATTAAATATATGTATAATATTTACATTAAATATTAAAAACATATATTCATTTAGGATATAAGTCAAATAACTCATTTTGACTATTAATTAATGTGTATTTAAATTAATCAAGTATTAAATGTAAATACACAAAAATTAAGCAAATGACTATCTAGTCACTTTAGCACGTATCTTGCGTTTAACCTTTAAACGACTTTATAAATAATCAATATTATTTATTAATGTTGCTCTAGTGCTCTACGAGTATGTTTCATTATTTGAGACTCTCTAGATTCAGGTATATCCGTCATGAAATCCAATTTCATGTGCATAATCTATCCACCCGTAGATTATGACGACCACGGATAATCTCGCTGAATCATACAGGTCGAGGTCATTGCATACGTATAATCCCTCCGTCACAGGTATCCAGATAATCCCAGAGATATAGATGTAAACGTCAAATCTCTATAGGTATTATCTCGTCGACGTATCTATTAGCAATCTCTAAATAACACTCGGAACTTACTTCCGATGTATACTGTGGCCACAGATTTAACAGACTGCTAATAATATATGGACTACCTATGCTCTGTACACAGAACTGACGGATCCTATCTTGACACACACAGGATATCCTGAGGATCGATCCACACCCAACGAACAGGCGGAGGTCTGATCTAAATAGATCGGTGACGTGACTGCCATCTAAGTGTGGAGGATGTCTCATACATCCACAGTGGTGTCTCAAGTCGAAGGACCACTATGCTACTCAACCCGAGAAGATTCTTATTGACGTTGGCGTACCATCCATTAAGAATCTTCGGTGAGCCGTTCAGTGTTTATCCACTATAAACACCTACACGTCTATACGAGTCTCCTTAGACTCATGGTTCATCGGGATAAACCATCGGACCATGTCTCGATATACGACATGTACTGGTCTCAACGGATTTGACTAACCGACCCGTGTTAGCAAATCTTGACCAGGAACTATGTTTGATAATATTCATATAGCAGTGACACTTCCCAATGTCAATTACAAACTAACTTTGTAACTATGTACTGCATTATATATTATCGGGCCTTTGTCTAATATATACATATCACTAAACCACATTTAGTTTCAATCTAATCGTAATCAGATCGAATACGTATATAAGAACAAGAGGTGCAACCATAAATAAGTAATATTATGGAATAAAGGGATGTTCGTATTCATGAATCAGACATAAATACGGTCCGGATTGGCGCTCTGAGCACCAACCCCAAGAGAAGCTTACCCATGAGTCGGGATTCAAATGATGAAGCTTGGAGCTTCAAATCTTGAAGATAAGGGGCGCAAATCACTGTTGACAGCAGCCCACTGCAGTGCAGTCCACCAGTGAGCAGATTTCGTTTTTGTTGCCCAAATCGTCGCTCAACCGCTCGATGTAAGTATTCCGCAACTTTCGTCATTGTATTCACATGATTCATGCTTGTTTAATTCGATCTTGGAGACCTAGAATCACTAACAATGGTATCAGAGCTTAGGTTAAAAGCATGAAAAAGTTAGGGCTAAAATTTGGGCAAACTTGATTTTGAGCATGATAAATTAAATTGGATGGATTTTGTATGCTTAATTGATGTTGAATTGGAGATTGATTCGATCAATTTCAAGAAATTATGATTGGATCATTTTTTCCCCAAATTGTTACCTTGGCCGAATTTGTGAATGATTTAATGTCTTGGGATTTTTGATTTTTTGATCATTGGATGTATTGGAAATCATTCGGGAATATGATTTAATGTCGATTGTGGAATTAATTGGATTGAATTCGAATCGGACGTAAAATCCCCAAATTGCCGAGAATGTCATAAAGCATGAAATTGGGTAAAATGAATTTGAGCATGCAATTATGAAATTGGATGATTAAGTATGCTTGAATGTGTTTTAATTGATAATTGATTGGATCAATTTGATTAAAAATTGTTTGGAATAAATTTGCCCAATTTTTGGTGTTGGCCGAATAGTGCCCTAAATTTGATGTCTTGGAAATTTGATTTTTTGATTCATTAGATGAGTTACAATCATGTTGGGTATATTGATGTAATGTTTAATTGGATTGGATTTGCAATTTGACAAATAAACCCAATTGCCGAGACACAAAGTGAACATGTAAATGAGTTTGATTTATATTAAATTGTGTTGGACATAATTTAATAATGATGAGCATGATTAATGAGCCTAATTTGTGTTTTGGAAATAATGACTTGGGTGATTAATTATGTTAATGCACTTTGATTAATTAAATTGTAAAATTGGATTTTAGTAATTTAGTTAATTGGGCCTATTTTGTGAATTTGGGCTTGAAAGTTGTAATTGGGCTTAATTGGCTTTGTTGTACAAAGTTGGGTTTAGGCCAAATGGATTGGATCCAATTGGGCCCAAAACCGCCATCATAAAGCCCAAATGCGACTTAATGGACTTTAAAGTTTAATTGGGCCTAATGGGCCAAGATTGATTTCTGGGCTTATGGGGTAACTCCCGGATTGGACTTTGGTTTTCGGTTTGACCCGAGTTGACCAAAAGTCCACGCCACGAGAAATTAATTAAAAGCCCATTGGACTTTAATTAAATTGACATTAGACGTTAATCGGGCTTTGAGACCCGTTGCGATTAAATTTGGAATTTAAGTCGCAAAAGTTCATTATTAAAGTGTAGTATTTAATTTGGAATTAAATACTGAATTAGAATTGAATACATATTAAATTGGATTTAATGATGTAGTTTAATTTAATTCAAGAATTTGTACTTTGAGTACTTATTCGCAAAGACGAGTTTAACTCGCACAAAATCAAATCGTTGTTTGAACATTGGATGATCATTAATTATCAGATTAATTAATTTGATTGGATTGATTGATAACATGCTTGAGTGAATACATGGTTGTGATGCATGAATAATGTATATCGGATGGATATTAGATAGGTGGGGCAATTTTAGAAATTGTTGTAATAAATTTGATTTATTAATTGGACCTGCGTGTCCAGCCTTATCACCTCCTATTCTTTGTATTCTCTTCTCACCTATTCCCCTCAATGTAAATGAGGTTTCTTTAGAAGTGTAGTGTAACGGGTAGAAGAAATATTTGTGCTAGCGGGAGAGAGAAAGTGAGAGATTTGATCTAGGATCAATGTGTAAAATATCCATCCGCATATCATTATTATTTTATCATATGCGCTTTATTATGTGTTTAGAATGCATGTTTAAGGGTGTATGATGATGAGACCTTAACAAAGATAATAAATTGGTTGCCAATTTTCACACGAAAAACCCTCATCAAATATCATGCGTTTTTCCTTCCATTGAGTGATTCTCACTCAAGATCCGAGACGGCATTGGGTTGTTGGCCAAAGTCAAGCCCTTTGTCTGTCGAAGATGTGTTTGAATCACGAAGGCTTTGTTACATGTCAGTGTCTTGTCCAAGTTGTGGTTTGTTGGCCAAAGTCAAGACCACTTCTTGTCCATCGACATTGATTACGAAGCTTTCCATGGTCAATGGGTCGCGCTTGACTGGGATCATTAGGTTTGTTGTGCCAAAGCCAAGGCCTAGTTGATTCAGAGGGAAAAGGTCAGGTAATACATTGGATGTATTGGCATATATAAGATATGTTTCGGACTTGGATGTCCCCCTACCGGATCTAGGAATTGGATTGGATCCAATCGATCTTAGAGATCTACCTAGTTAATTATCATACAATTTGTTGGCCAAAGTCAAGATTGTGTGATATTTAACCGGAGGCTCGCCGAAAAATTGTGGGAGGCAAGAATTGAATTAGCAATATTCGTTCAATTACTTGCCATACGCGCTCAAACAATATCATTCGTCAAACGTATTAAATGTTAGTTGGACTAATATTTAAATTGTTGTTTAAATTAACAGTTGGACAGTATTATAGTTGATTATATATAATTGGATTATATTAATCAATATATTTGAATTAATTAATTTCAATTTACAGTTGATTTTATAATTGGATTATAGTAATCAATGTAATTGAGGTTAATTGATTTAAATTATATTTGATTGTATAGTTGGACTATAATAATCAATATAATACATAGTACCACATATCGTTGATTAAATAGTTGGACTGTTAGAATCAAGATATAAAATTGAAAGATTGACATTTAAAACATAATCCTAGGGAAAATGTGTTTAAATGGTTTAATTTTCAAATTGGGAATAAATTTCAGGATGGTCCTGGAAAATAATAAGTTATTTTATTTGATAAAATAATATATTAAGCCTAAGCCCGGAATTAAGCAAATAGTCGAGCATAATCTTTGGAAGATTATGTGATGATAACTTAAGTGCTTAATCCATTAAGCTTGTAGCGCAAGGCGCACCGTACTTCAATATTCTAGAAACCCGAGGCTTGGCCAAAGGCTTCTGGAGTGTTGAAAAGGGCAAAGGCATAATCATTATATTCTTCTGGGAAGATAAATGATATATCCAAAATGTCCGCTTAAACGTGGCAAACGGGATCGCGGAAGCGTGACTGCCGTTTGGACAAAGCAGACATGAAGGAATTAAAGACGGTGCAAGGCTCCGGCTTTAAATATGTTTGTCATATATGTTCACTACTATTATTAAAATTAGATTTTAGATACTTAGTGTGGTACATAATATGTATTGATATTCAGAATCTGTTTTGAACAGGATACTGACTTCAATTGAGATTAATCTGCGGATTGAAAATGGGACGAAAGTTGCTGTTTTAACCGTAGATACCTAAGTTTAGGAACTACCTTCGGGCGTGTACCTAACTTTGGAAACTGTTATAATGTAACTAGTTTGACTAGAAACATTATCTTTATATCAGTGTTTAACCCGCTGCGGGTGAACATTTATATTTTAGAACACTAAAGTGTTTCATCATATAAAGATGATATTGAGATAAACACATTAGATGTGAATAACAGAATTTATATTTTCAATATAAATAAATCTCAAATATTTATGACAAATATATAGCTCAAACTGATTCGATCAGATGAAACATATTGTGGCAATGTTGTCTGGGACGCATTAAACAAGACTCGTATATCCACACTTTTGAAGAGTGGGTACTCGGACTGATTTGACTATTCAAATAAAGTCTACGAATCTAATTTATTGGGCAATGTGCCTATAACACATTTACTTGGTAAAAGTGTAAATGCCACCGATCTGTCAGCCATAGTTCATAGTGAAGCAAGTTGGCCCATGTTTAGCTAGGCTAGATGTGGATATGAATATTTCGTGACCTATACGGATGTGGCATCGCGTTATGGTTATGTGTTTCTTTTGAAGAACACAAATCAGAAACTTTTACAGTTTCGACACGAAATAGACATACAGATCGGCTATAGTATTATACCGTGACGGTAAAACCGTAATGGAAAATACTTAAGCAATAATTTTCTCGTATACTTGAAAGAGTATAATATTCTTTCAAATGAGGACTCCTCCCGGAACACGTCAAAGTGACGGTGTGTCCGAACAGAGTAACCGGATTTTGTTGGACATGATTAGGTTAATCATGAGTCGCTCTGAGCTACCATTTCCTTCAACTGATAAGCTTTAAACAGTGCAGAACTTACTTAGAATAAGGTTCCATTAAAATCTGTTTGACAAATTTCATATTAGATATGAACAGGAAAGAAATCGGGTTTCACATTCCTGATAATTTGGGTATGCAAGGCATATGTTTGGATGATACCAAACTAGAACTCAAATTGGATAAGTGCCAATAGTAGGTTATCCTAGGGATACCATAAGTATTGTACTTATACATCTCACAAGAGAACAATTAGATTGTTGCTCGCCATGTGGTTTTCCTAAGAGAAATACCAATATGCAGTGGTAAGTGGGAGGATAGTAAAACTCAATGAAAAATCGGAGTAATACTATTCCTGGCACCGATACATAATGGAACACAAATAGTTCATCAAGGATGAAACTATTACCATTAATCTTCGTATACACAATAACCGCGTATGTCGGAGAGAGTCAGAAAACAACCTGGGGTATGAGTTTCTGATCTCACCTCATATAGATGTCCATCTTATTGAGGTATACCAACTGACTACGTATGAGGAAGTGATACAAGGTATCGACTCCCTATTATGACAAAGTGTCATGACGTTCAAAATGGATTCCATGTATATCAACAAGTTTGGATACTAGTTGATGTACCACAAGGCATTATGCCTATTGGTACTGTATAAGTCTTCAAGGAAGACATACATGGATGGCAACGTACCAACGTACAAAGCTGGGCTTGTGACGGAAAGGTATCGTTATCAACATTGTGTTGATTACGATTCAACCTTTTAACTGTTGCCACGGTTAATCCATTTGGATAATGCTTGCTAAAGCTGCGTGTTTCATTTATGAAATATGACAGCTTTACGGGAAAATCGCTTTCCTGAAAAGGAAACCTTTTGGAGGATGTTTACAACATCCTGACGATTTTGTATAACCGACAAACAAGTTTTGCGGGTTACTCGATCCATGTTTGGATTGAAGCAAGCATAAGGTTCTTAGAACTGACGTTTTGAAATAATCATAATGGTTTATTATTTGACTCAAAACGAATTAATTCTTGTGTATATGAGGAGGTTAGTGGGAGCGCACTGACAGTTAAATTCCCATAAAAACAATTGGTGAAAGCTTGGCTTTCATAGAAATTCTCCGTAGAATTCTTGGGAGTAACAACCTTTATTCAAGGAATAAAGATCTACTGGGATAGATTTGGAGTTGTTAACACTCTCTGGGAAATTGTACATTTAAAATGTACTTGATATGGTGTCTCATACGCTTCGAGCATATGGAGTCACAATCGGGTCAATCCAAGTGATAGTCACTGGATTGAAGTTAAGAACATCTGTTAGTATCTTAGAGAACTAAAGATGCTGTCTTAAATTATGGAGTAAGAGAACTTGAAGTGACTAGGATCACTGCTGCAAGTTTCCAAACCGGTAAATACTGTGGTACTATAAAGTTTGAATAACGGGACAGTAAGCTGGAAATATTCCTAGCAAGATAACTGTTGCCAAATAAACAACAAATGCGGATTATTGTTGCAGCTGAGGCAGCAATAGAAGCTATTTGGGTCGATAATAAATCTAATTAGATTAGATATAGTTCTGTTAGCGGCTGAGCTAGGCGTCAGCACAGGCTAAAGAATTAATGGTCTCATCGACGATCCAGATATATACTTCGATATTCATCTGATTCGTTCGGATCATACATCATGGCGATGTGATGATCGTGTAAATCGCGTCAGACAATAATCATGCAAATCTGCTGACGAAAATCTTTTCTCAGCAATTTGAGCGAACCGTACATAGTTCGGGTGTTAGACACTCGAGTGACTAGTTATGTGCCAAGTGGGAGATTGTTGGATAATATGACCCATAGCGTCACTATTTGTACATATCATGGTGTTGTTGTACAAATTAACTATGTGACAAGGAAATTTCACTCTCATCGTTTGTGATTAGATCACCATAGATATATAAATGAAGAGAGGTCCATATGATTAGTTCCTGGATTGAGAATGATATGAGATAGTATCAGTCCACGAAGGATTAATCATTAAATATCCCTAGCCGGAGTATTATCGAGACAGGACATCGATAATGCGAAATAGGCTAGTATTGCACTTGTGCGCGTTGTGAGGGCACGACGGCATAGTTCTCATATATTATATAGTATTTGGATACTTATGCAAGTGCGATAGGAGGTTGTGTTTCACCGATGGTACGGGAAACAGCTTCGCTCTGGATAGACCCCTCGGAATCCCATTGGTATTATGACTATGTGTCTATGGGAGTCCGACATCAGGGTAGGTGTATTTGGTCTTAACCTGAGACTTGCACCGCTAATGCTTACGACAATCAATATACTTTAGTTGAGGTCGTCTAAGACTCTAACCGGTTCTGTGTACGCCGACTGCTGGGTATATTGAGAATCGTAGAGTATTGGGTGTGATGTCAAGACGGAAGTATCACTCCAGTCATAGTGGAGATGATGTCACGCAGGATACGGTATTAGTGCTCTTAAATGTTGCCCAACCATCGGGATATTATGACTAGGTCATGCATATCCGATTATAGAGACTAGTTACCAGACGTCCGACATGTGCTTCGGACGGGGCAGACACTTATCCAGCCCCAGCCCTAGCACGTGACTATCCGATACTGGGCCGATATACACAATACTACGGTATACTACGCTTGATATAGATCCTTATTCCTGTAAGGATATTTCCGGAGAATTGAGTAGGCATGGTGTTTTGCTAGAAGCCAACCTTGTCTAGTAAATCGGTAAAGCGTAGTACTTGGTACTTACGTGTTCGGATAGTCCGACGACCGATTTGACTGCCAATATATCCGGGGATCTCATGGGTCATTTCCCAAAGATTCACCGATGACGTATGACTCGCACTTATATTAATCTGGGATTAATAAGATGAGAGAGAAAATTAATCTGGGATTAATTACGGAGATATTTTATCAGGGACAAAATACTATAAAAGAGAGATAACGATTAATTTAGAATTAATCGGTAAATTACTATATTTGATATATTAATTGAAATTGGATTTCGACGCGGAATTAAAATTAGATTTTAATTCGGGCGAGCAAATTAATTTTGAATTAATTCATTAGCGACGTGAATAGTGATTTCGCTAGGCGTAATCATTTAATTACGACGCAACAGAAAATTCGTTAATTTAGAATTAGCGAATCCGAGCCCGAGATTATTTGCGAGCGCATTCGCATTTCGAATTCGAGTGCGGCACGTAAGTCAAATCAAGCGTCAAATCGCTAGTCGCATCTAGCGTCACATCAAGCATCAAATCATGTCACTTTGAGTGATGTGACAATTGATTAGATTGATTGATTGAAAAGACTTGATGTGAGTGGTTGGAAATCAACTTTTTGAAAGTTGAAAGACATATATTGTTTTTTTTTTATATCTTCCTTTGACTTTTTGAAAGAAAAGGGAAGTGTATTTGCTTTTATTATTTGTAGAAAATATATAAGCAAATTAAAAACCAATTTTCCAACATACTTTTCACTTCTCTCTCTCACCATTTCTCCTTCCTCTCTCACGCATTTCTTCTTGTTCTTGAGGCAGTGAACTGCCGATGGAAGCAAAGGAAATTAGGGGAGCAAGTGTGATTTTGTGGCAAAATCAAGAGTGTTAGCACACTCCGGGATCAATGCGAAGGTGATAGGGAAGCTTACCAATGAGCCGGGATTCAAATGATGAAGCTTGGAGCTTCAAATCTTGAAGATAAGGGGCGCAAATCACTGTTCACAGCAGCCCTATGCTTTGCAGTCCACCAGTGAGCAGATTTCGTTTTTGTTGCCCAAATCGTCGCTCAACCGCTCGATGTAAGTATTCTGCAACTTTCGTCGTTGTATTCACATGATTCATGCTTGTTTAATTCGATCTTGGAGACCTAGAATCACTAATAATTAGATCACCTTAGATATATAAATGAAGAGAGGTCCATATGATTAGTTCCTGGATTGAGATGATATGAGACAGTATCAGTCCACGAAGGATTAATCATTAAATATCCCTAGTCGTAGTATTATCGAGACTGGACATCGATAATGCGGAATAGGCTAGTATTGCACTTGTACGCGTTGTGAGGGCACAACAGCATAGTTCTCATATATTTGGGTATTGGATACTCATGCAAGTGCGATAGGAGGTTGTGTTTCACCGATGGTACGGGAAACAGCTTCGCTCTGGATAGACCCCTCGGAATCCCATTGGTATTATGACTATGTGTCTATTGGAGTCCGACATTAGGGTAGGTGTGTATGGTCTTAACCTGAGACTTACACCGCTAATGCTTACGACAATCAATATACTTTGGTTGAGGTCATCCAGGGCTGTAATAGGTTCTGTGTACGCCAATGCTGGGTATATTGAGAATCGTAGAGTATTGGGTGTGATGTCAAGACGGAAGTATCACTCCAGTCATAGTGGAGATGATGTCACGCAGGATACGGTATTAGTGCTCTTAAGTGCTGGCCGGCCATCGGGATATTATGACAAGGTCATGTATATCCGATTATAGAGACTAGTTATCAGACATCCGACATGTGCTTCGGACGGGGCAGACACTTATCCAGCCCCAGCCCTAGCACGTGACTATCCGATACTGGACCGATATACATAATACTTGGTATACTACGCTTGATATAGATCTTAAATATTCTTAGTTGAATATGACCGGAGAATTGGGTAGACTTCGTGCTTTGCTAGAAGCCGATCTTGTCTCGTAAATCGGTAGAACGTAGTACTTGGTACGTACGTGATTCGGATACTCCGACGACCGTATTTACTACCGACTTATCCGGGGATCTCATGGGTCGCTTCCCGATAATGGACCGATGACGCATAACTCGCACTCATTAATAATCTGGGATTATATAGAAGAGAGAGAAAATTAATCTAGAATTAATTACAGAAATATTTTATCTGGGATAAAATATCGTCTAAAGAGAGAGAATGATTAATTTAGAATTAATCGGTAAATTAATATATTCGATATATTAAAGAAAATTAGATTTCGACGCGGAATTAAAATTAGATTTTAATTCGGGCGAACGAATTAATTTAGAATTAATTCGTTAGCGACGTGAATAGTGAATTCGCTAGGCGTAATCATTAAATTACGACGCGACGAAAAATTCCCTAATTAGGAATTAGCGAACCTAAGCCCGAGTGTGATTGCGAGCGCATTCGTATTTCGAATTCGAGTGCGGCAATGCAAGTCACATCAAGCGTCAAATCATTCGTCACATCAAGCGTCAAATCAAATGTCACTTTGAGTGATGTGATTGATGATGTGATTGAGTTGATTGATTGATTGAGTGATTGACACACATCAAGTCACTTTAATAAAGTGACAATGAATAGTAGATGGAAGTATGAAATAGTGAAGTTGGTTGAGACTTTTACCATTTTAATTATTTAATGAATTATTTGGTAATTGTTTATGTATTTTCTTGGAAATATATAAAGGTTTTTGGAAAATCTTTTGGTAACCAATTACACAACCTTTTTTTTTCTCCATCTCTCCTCCTCTCTTTACTCACGCCCAAAGGGCTCGTTTTCTTCTTCCATTCAGCTCACTGCCGTGAGCTATAGGGGAAGCAATGAGTGGTTTTCATGGTGAAAACGCAAGTGCTAGCACACTTACGAGACTTGCGAAGGTGTTAGGGAGGTTCACCAATGAGGCGGGATCCATTCGACGAAGCTTGGAGCTTGACGAAGGACCATCTTCACTCCAAAAACAGTGAGTAAATTCACTGCAGTTCACGCCAATTGCAGTGAGGTTTTTCAAGTTTTGTTGCTCGCCGCGTCTCTCAACCGATCGATGTGAGTATTCCGCTACCTCCGTTGATGTATTCACACATGTATTTCATTGCTTGTTTGATCTTGGGACCTATATATAAACCTAAAAATGGCATCAAGAGCTATAGGTTCAAGCATGAAAATGTAGGGCTTAAAATTGGGTATTTTGTATTTGAGCATGATTTTGTAAAATTGGATGTTTGAGCATGCTAAATATATGTTATATTGAAGATTGATTTGATCAATTTCAACAAAATATGATTGGATCAATTTTGCCCAAATTTGTGATGTTGGCCGAATGTAATGTGATTTTTTGGATTCTTGGAATTTTTTGATTTTGATTAATTTGATGAGTTGGAATCATTAAGGATAATGTTAATTTGAAACTAATTGGATTGGATTTTGAATTGAACATAAAATCCCCAAAAGTTATAACCTGGCCGAATTACATTGCCCTATAAGTCTTGGATTTTTTATTTTTGAACATTAGATGTATTGGAAATCATTCGGGAAGTTAATTAGATGTCGATTGTGGAATTAATTTGGATTAAATTCAAATCGGACAAAAATTACTCCATTGGCCGAGACTTAGAAGCATGTAAGATGGGTTTGATTTTCATTAATGTGTTGGACATGTGATGATAATAATGAACATGATTAATTGGACTAATTTCATGTTTTGGAAATATTGATTTGGGTGATTAATCATGTAATGCACTTTAGGTAATTAAATTGCGAAATTGGATTTGTGTAATTTAATGAATTAGGCCTTTAAATTGGATTTGGGCTTATTAAGTTGTAATTGGGCTTATTGGGCTTGATTTTATCAAGTTGGGTTTAGGCCAAATGGATTGGATCCAATTGGGCCCAAAACCACTACCAAAAGGCCCAAATGCAACTTATAAACCTTTAAAGTTTAATTGGGCCTAATGAGCCTAAATTGATTTTTGGGCTTATGGGGTTACTCCTTGATTGGGCTTTGGTTGCCGAAGCCCACGCCTTATAGAAATTAATTAAAGCCCATTAGACTTGAAATTGAATTGACGTTGGACGTTAATCGGGCTTTGAGACCCGACACGATTAAATTTGGAATTTAAGTCGAAAAGGTTTATTAAGTAAAGTGTAATATTTAATTCGGAATTGAATAGTGAATTAGTATTAAATACATATTAAATTAGATTTAATGTTGTAGTTTAATTTAATTCATGAATTCGTACTTTGAGTACTTATTCGCAAAAACGAGTTTGACTCGAGTAAAATCAAATCGTTGTTTGAACATTGGATGATCACATAATTATCAGATTAATTAATTTGATTAGATTGATTGATAGCATGCTTTTGTGTGAATACGTGGTTGTGATGAATGAATAATGTATATCTGATGGATATTAGTCGGGTGGGGCAATTTTGGAAATTGTTGTAATAAATTCGATTTATTAAATTGGACCTGCGTGTCCAGCCTTATCACCTCTATTCTCTTTGTATTCTCTTCTCACCTATTCCCCTCAATGTAAATGAGGTTTCTTTAGAAGTGTAGTGTAACGGGTAGAAGTAATACAAGTGCTAGCTTGAGTGAGAAAGGGAGAGATGATTGATCTAGGATCAATGTGTTAAGTATCCATCCGCATATCATTATTATTTTATTTCATATGCGCTTTATTATGTATTTAGAATGCATGTTTAAGGGTGTATGATGATGAGACCTAAACAAAGATAATAAATTGGTAGCCAATTTGCACGCGAAAAGCCCTCATCAAATATCATGCGTCTTTTCCTTCCATTGAGTGATTCTTGCTCAAGATCCTAGATTGGCATGGGTTGTTGGCCAAAGTCAAGCCCTTGTCCGTCGAAGATGTGTTTGAATCATGAGGCTTTGTTCCATATTGGTGTCTTGTCCAAGTTGTGGTTTGTTGGCCAAAGTCAAGACCACTTCTTGTCCAACGACATTGATTACGAAGCTTCCATGGTCAATGGGTCCGCGCTTGACTGGGATCACTAGGTTTGTTGTGCCAAAGCCAAGGCCTAGTTGATTCAGAGGAAAAAGGTTAGGGTATATATTCGATATATAGGCATATATAAGATATATGTTTCGGACTTAGATGTCCACCTACTGGATCTAGGAATTGGATTAGATCCAATTGATCTTAGAGATCTACCTAGTTAATTATCATACAATTTATTGGCCAAAGTCAAGATTGTGTGATATTTAACGGGATCCTAGCCCACTAGGAAACACGGTTTCCCGAGTACTCGACAGAGGGTTAGAGGCTCGACGAAAAATAGTGGGAGGCAAGAATTGAATTTGCAATATTCGTTCAATTACTCGCCATACGCGCTCATTCAAATTATTTCGTCGTAATATTAAATGTTAGTTGGACTAATATTTAAATTGTTGTTTTAATAAACAGTTGGACTGTATCATAGTTGATTATATATAATTGGATTATATTAATCAATATATTTGAATTAATTAATTTCAGTTTACAGTTGATTTTATAATTGGATTATAGTAATCAATGTAATTGAGGTTAATTAATTTGGATTATATTTGATTATATAGTTGGACTATTATAATCATTATAATATATAGTACCACTAATAATGATTAAATAGTTGGACTATTAAAATCAAGAAAGAATTGAAAAGTTGGATATTTAAAATATAATCTTGGATTAAATATTTTAAATGATTTAATTTTCAAATTGGGAATAAATAATAGGTTACTTTATTTGATAAAATAACTTATTATACCTTAAGCCCAAAATTAAGCAAAATAAGTAGAGCATAAAATCTTTGGAAGATTTATGTGATGATGACTTTAGTGCTTAATTTAATATACTTGTCATAAATCTAATTTTAGATTTAATAAGTATTAAAGTTGCAATATGTAATTCTTGGAGAATTAATGACTATTCTAGAGAGGAGAAAAGTCAAGGTTTGCAATTGGGCGTATAGCACAAGGTGCACATCGTTTCAATATTATAAAACCCAAGGCTTGGCCAAAAGTTTGTGAAATATTGAAAAGGATAATTGACATATCCCAAAGTAACTACCATTTGGATATGGCAGACACGAAGGAATTCAAGAAAGGGCAAAGCTCTTACTTTAAAAATGATTGTCAAAGTTATGTTCACAACAAGTATTGAAATTAGATTTTAAATACTTAGTGTGATACATAAAATATATGTATTGATGTTCAGAATTTGCTTTGAGCAGGATACTGACTTCAAGCTGAGATTGCTCTGCGAATCGGAAACGGGACGAAAGTCGTTGTTTCGACCGTAGATACCTAAGTTTAGGAACTACCCTTCGGGTGTGTACTTAAATTAGGAACTGTTATAATGTAACTAGTTTGACTAGATACATTATCTCTATATCAGTGTTTAATCCATTGTGGATAAACCTTTATATTCTAGAACACTAAGTATTTCATTATATAAAGATGATACTGAGATAAACACATTAGATGTGAATAACATAATTTATATTGAATATAATTAAAATCTCAAAACATATAAAATGACAAATAAATAGCTCAAATTGATTTGATCAAGTAGAGACTTATTTGTGGCATTGTTGTCTGGGACACAATTAAACAAGACTCGTATATCCGCACTTTTGAAGAGTGGGTACTAGGACTGATTTGACTATTCAAATAAAGTCTACGAATCTAGTTTGTTAGGTAAAGTACCTAAAACCCTATTTACTTGGTAATAGTGTAAGTGTCACCGATCTGTTAGCCCTATTCATGGTGAAGTTAGTGGGCCCATATCTAGCTAGGCTAGATGTGAACATGAATATTTCGTGACCTTAACGGATGTGGCATCACGCTATGGTTATGTGTTTCTTTTGAAGAACACAGATCGGAAACTATTAGGGTTTCGACACGAAGTAGATTAACAGATCGACTATAGTATTATGCCGTCATGGTAAGACCGTAACGGAAAATACTTAAGCAGTAAGTTTCAAATATACATGAAAGAGTATAGTATTCTTTCAGATGAGGAATCCTCCCGAGACATGTCAGTTTGACGATGTGTCCGAACTAAAAAGCGAATTTTGTTGGACATGATAAGGTTTATCACAAGTCGCTCTGAGCTACCATTTCCTTCAACGGATATGTATTAACAGTGCAAAACTTATTTAGAATAAGGTTCCATATAAATCTGTTTGACATATATCATATAGGATATGAATAGGAAAGAAACAAGGTTTCTCATTCCTAATAATTTGGGTATGCCAGGCATAACGTTTGGATGATACCAAACTAGAACCCAAATTGGATAAGTGCCAATTATAGGTTATCCTAGGGAAAACCATAAGTATAATACTTAAATATCTCACATGGGAACAATATGATTGTTGCTCACCATGCGGTTTTCCTGAGAGGAATACCGATATGCAGTGGTAAGTGGGAGGACAGTAAAACTCGATGAAAATTGGGGTAATATTGTTCAAGGCACGAAGTCCGTAATGGAACATAAATAGTTCATCAAGGATGAAACTAAACCATTAATCTTCGAATACACAAGAACCTCGTAGATTGGGGAGAGTCAGAAAACAACCTGGGGTATGGGTTTCTGATCTCACCTCATAAAGATATTAATCTTGTGGAGGTATACCAACCGACTACGTTTTGAGGAAGTGATACAAAGTATTGACTCCCTATCATGGCAAAATGCCATGAGTCCGAAATGGATTCCATGTATAACAACTATGTTTGGATACTAGTTGTCGTACCGCAAGGCATTGTGCCTATTGGTACAATGTAAGTCTTCAAGGAAGACATACATTGATGGCAACATACCAACATACAAAGCTAGGCTTGTGACGGAAAGGTATCGTTATCAACATTGTGTTGATTACGGTTCAACCTTTTACCTGTTGCCATGCTAAATCCATTTTGAAGATGCTTGTTGATACTGCATATTTCATTTATGAAATATGTCAGTTAAAGATCAAAATCGATTTCCTGAAAAGGAAACCTTTTGGAGAATGTTTACAACATCCTGACGATTTTGTATAACCGACAAACAAGGTTTGCGGATTATTCGATCCATGTTTGGATTAAAGCAAGCATAAGGTTCTTGGAACTGACGTTTTGATATAATCATAATGGTTTATGATTTGACTCAAAACGAAATAATTCTTGTGTATATAAAGAGGTTAGTGGGAGCGCACTGACAGTGAAATTCCCATAAAAAAACAATTGGTGAAAGCTTGGCTTTCATAAGAAATTCTCCGTAGAATTCTGGGGAGTAACAACCTTTATTCAAGGAATAAAGATCTACTGGGATAGATTTGGAATTGTTAACACTCTCTGGGAAATTGTACATTTAAAATGTACTTGATATGGTGTCACATACGCTTTGAGCATATGGAGTCACAATCAGGACAATCCAAGTGATAGTCACTGGATTGAAGTGAAGGACATCTATTAGTATCTTAGAGAACTAAAGATGTTGTCTAAAACTATGGAGAAGGAGAACTTGAAGTGACTGGGATCACTGCCACAAGTTTCCAAACAGTTAAATACTGCGGTACTATAAAGTTTGAATAACGGGACAGTGAGCTGGAAATCTTCCGAGCAAGATACTGTTACCGAATTAACAACAAATGCAGATTATTACTGCAGCTGAGGCAGCAATAGAAGCCATTTGGGTCGAAAATAAATCTAATTAGATTAGATATAGTTCTGTTAGCAGCTGAGCTAGGCGTCAGCACAAGGCTAAAGAATTAAAGGTCTCATCGACGATCCAGATATATACTTCTATATTCATCTGATTCGTTCGGATCATACATCGTGGCGATGCGGTGATCGTATAAATCGCGTCAGATGATAATCATGAAAATCCGTTGACGAAAACCTTTTCTCAGCAATTTGAGCGAACCGTACATAGTTCGGGTGTACGACACCTGAGTGACTAGCTATGTGCCAAGTGGGAGATTGTTGGATAATATGACCCATAGCGTCACTATTTGTACAGATCATAGTGTTGTTGTACAAATTAACTATGTGACAAGGAAATTGCACTCTTATCATTAGTGATTAGATCACCTTAGATATATAAATGAAGAGAGGTCCATATGATTAGTTCCTGGATTGAGATGATATGAGACAGTATCAGTCCACGAAGGATTAATCATTAACTATGTGACTGGACATCGATAATGGGGAATAGGCTAGTATTGCACTTGTGCGCGTTGTGAGGGCACAACAACATAGTTCTCATATATTTGGGTATTGGATACTCATGCAAGTGCGATAGGAGGTTGTGTTTCACCGATGGTACGGGAAACAGCTTCGCTCTGGATAGACCCCTCGGAATCCCATTGGTATGACTATATGTCTATGGGAGTCCGACATCAGGGTAGGTGTGTATGGTCTTAACCTGAGACTTACACCGCTAATGCTTACGACAATCAATATACTTTGGTTGAGGTCGTCCAGGGCTGTAACAGGTTCTGTGTACGCCAATGCTGGGTATATTGAGAATCGTAGAGTATTGGGTGTGATGTCAAGACGGAAGTATCACTCCAGTCATAGTGGGGATGATGTCACGCCGGATACGATATTAGTGCTCTTAAGTGCTGGCCGGCCATCGGGATATTATGACAAGGTCATGTATATCCGATTATAGAGACTGGTTACCAGACATCCGACATGTGTTTCGGACGGGGCAGACACTTATCCAGCCCCAGCCCTAGCACGTGACTATCCGATACTGGGCCGATATACATAATACTTGGTATACTACGCTTGATATAGATCTTAAATATTCTTAGATGAATATGACCGGAGAATTGGGTAGACTTCATGCTTTTCTAGAAGCCGATCTTGCTCGTAAATCGGTAGAACGTAGTACTTGGTACGTACGTGATTCGGAAACTCCGACGATCGTATTTACTGCCGACTTATCCGGGGATCTCATGGGTCGCTTCCCGATAATGCACCGATGACGCATAACTCGCACTCATTAATAATCTGGGATTATATAGAAGAGAGAGAAAATTAATCTAGGATTAATTACGGAAATATTTTATCTGGGATAAAATATCGTCTAAAGAGAGAGAATGATTAATTTAGAATTAATCGGTAAATTAATATATTCGATATATTAAACGAAATTAGATTTCGACGCGGAATTAAAATTAGATTTTAATTCGGGCGAACGAATTAATTTAGAATTAATTCGTTAGCGATGTGAATAGTGAATTCGTTAGGCGTAATCATTAAATTACGACGCGACGGAAAATTCGCTAATTAGGAAATAGCGAACCTAAGCCCGAGTGTGATTGCGAGCGCATTCGTATTTCGAATTCGAGTGCGGCAACGCAAGTCACATCAAGCGTCAAATCATTCGTCACATCAAGCGTCAAATCAAATGTCACTTTGAGTGATGTGATTGATTGATGTGATTGAGATGATTGATTGATTGAGTGATTGACACACATCAAGTCACTTTAATAAAGTGATAATGAATAGTAGATGGAAGTAGATGAAATAGTGAAGTTGGTTGAGACTTTTACCATTTTAATTATTTAATGAATTATTTGGTAATTGTTTAATGTATTTTCTTGGAAAATATATAAAGGTTTTTGGAAAATCTTTTGTTAACCAATTACACCTTTTTTTTCTCCATCTCTCCTCCTCTCTTTACTCACGCCCAAAGGGCTCTTTTTCTTCTTCCATTTCAGCTCACTTCCGTGAGCTATAGGGGAAGCAATGAGTGGTTTTCATGGTGAAAACGCAAGTGCTAGCACACTTACGAGACTTGTGAAGGTGTTAGAGAGGTTCACCCATGAGGCGGGATCCGTTCGACGAAGCTTGGAGCTTGACGAAGGACCATCTTCACGCCCAAAACAGTGAGTAAATTCACTGCAGTTCATGCCAATTGCAGTGAGGTTTTTCAAGTTTTGTTGCTCACCGCGTCTCTCAACCGATCGATGTGAGTATTCCACTACCTCCGTTGATGTATTCACACATGTATTTCATTGCTTGTTTCATCTTGGGCCCTAGATATAAACCAAACAGCCATCTGCCACCTGACTTGCCTGTTGTTTTGAACTAAATTGATATGGTTGTGAGGTTCCTCGACCTCTGGGCTTTGTTCCCGAACCACCGAATGTGAACTGTGCTGATGATGCAGTGGGCCCTCGACCCTGGGATGCATCCCGGAACTACAAGTGATGATGCAATGGGCCCTCGACCCTGGGACGTATCCCGGAACTGTAACCGACAATGGGGGCACCTCGCTGTGACGCATCCCAATACCGCTCACAATGTGGGCCTCGCCCTCAAACTGATGATGTAGTGGGTCCTCGACCCTGGGACACATCCCAGAACTATAACTGATGATGTAGTGGGCCCTCGACCCTGGGACGCATCCCGAAACTGCAACCGACAACAGGGGTACCTCGACCCTGTGACGCATCCCAATACCGCTGACAATGTGGGCCTCGTCCTTAAACTAATGATGTAGTGGGTCCTCGACCCTGGGACGTATCCTAGAACTACAACTGATGATGCAGTTGGCCCTCGACCCTGGGACGCATCCCGGAATTGCAACAGACAATGGGGGAACCTCGACCATGGGACGCATCCCAATACCACTGACAATATGGGCCTCGCCCTCAAACTGATGATGTAGTGAGTCCTCGACCCTGGGACGCATCCCAGAACTACCACTGATGATGCAGTGGGCCCTCGACCCTGGGATGTATCCCGGAACTGCAACAGACAACGGGGGCACCTCGAACTTGGGATGCATCCCAATACCATTGAAAATATGGGCCTCGCCCTCAAACTGATGATTTAGTGGGTCCTCGACCCTGAACTGATACTGATATGGGCCTCTCCCCGGACTGATGCTGATGTAGGTTTCGCCTTTAGACTAATACCGATATGGGCCTCGCCCCCATGTTGATACTGATGTGGGCCTCGCCCCCAAACCAATACTGATGTGGGCCTCGCCCCAAACTGATACTGATATGGGCCTCGCCCCCATGCTGATATTGATGTGGGCCTCGCCCCAAACTGATACTGGTATGGGCCTCACCCCCAGACTGACACTGATGTGGGCCTCACCCTCAGACTGATACTGATGTGGGCCTCGCCCCTAGACTGATACTGATATGGGCCTCACCCCCGGAGTGTTATACCCGACAAGGTAATATTGATAATGATGTGGGCCTCGCCCCTAGAGTTCCATACCCGGCAAGACTGATACTAGTGATGTGGGCCTCGCCCCCAGAGTGTCATACCTGGAAAAACTGATACTGATAATGTGATGGTTCGTTCTCGAACCATGCTGTGAGGTGGTCCATTCCCGAATCGTTACTGTGTGAGGTGGTCCATTCCCGAACCGTTACTGTGAGGTGGTCCATTCCCGAACCTTGCTCCATTCTCGGAGTGCCATTCTCGGCTTGTTCATTCCCGAACCGTGCTCCATTCTCGGAGTGCCATTCTGGGTTTGTTCATTCCCGAACCGTGCTCCATTCTCGGAGTGTCATTCCCGGTTTTTTCATTCTCGAATCGTGCTCCATTCTCGGAGTGTCATTCCCGGCTTGTTCATTCTCGAACCATGCTCCATTCTTGGAGTGCCATTCTTGACTTGTTCATTCTCGAACTCTGCTCCATTCTCGGATTGCCATTCTCGGCTTTTTCATTCTCGAACCTTGATCCATTCTCGGATTGCCATTCTCAGCTTGTTCATTCTTGAACTGTGCTCCATTCTCGGAGTGCCATTCCCGGCTTGTTCATTCTTGAACTGTGCTCCATTCTCGGAGTGCCATTCCCAGCTTTTTCATTATCGAACTGTGCTCCATTCTCGGAGTGCCATTCCCAACTTTTTGATGATGTGTATGTTGGTTATTTCTAAGGTCCCAAGATCAAACAAGACATGAAATTATGTGTGAACACATCAACGGAGGTAGCGGAATACTCACATTGATCGGTAGAGTCGATTTGGAGACAAATGAACCCAAAAAACGCACTGCCATGTAAGCCTACTGCATGCAGTCCACTGCCTACAAAAACAGAAAATTAAGTGAAGAAACGGAGCTCCTAGCTTCGTCGGATGGATCCCGTCTCATGGTCGAACCTCCCTACCACCTTCGCAAGACTTGTAAGTGTGCTAGCACTTGATTTCTCACCATGAGAAACCACTCTTGCTTCCCTTTAGCTCACGCCCAAACTAGTTCCAAACCAGTGAACACTTTGCTCAAATGGGCGTGAGAGAGGAGAGAAAATTTGAGAGAGAAGAAGTTGTGTTATGTTAATTAAAATGATTTACCAAAAATCAATTTATATTTATGCCATAATTTATTAAATTAATAATAAATTTATGACACAACACATGCAATGGCTTAGAGTGTCAAACACTCAAACTCCATGCAATGACATTGAGTGCAATGTACACAATCTACATGCAAAGCATTAGAATGACATGTGTCATGTGGGCCCCACACGTTTCCAAATGAAAGTGGGCCCACGTGCACTCACGCGTTCGGGTTCGATATTTCCGAAATACCGAGCAAACGTCGCGACGTTAATTCAATCGAATTTAAATAAATAATTGCGCCTGGCGAAATTATTATTTACGTCGCTAACGAATTAATTCTAAATTAACTCGTTTGCCCGAATTAAAATCTAATTTTAATTCCGCGTCGAAATCTAATTTCGTCTAATATATCGAATATATTAATACATCGATTAATTCCGAATTAATCGTTCTCTCTCTTTAGACGACATTTTATCCCGGATAAAATATCTCCGTTATTAATCCTAGATTAATTTTCTCTCTCTCTTCTTTATAATCCCAGATTATTCAAGAGTGCGAGTTGTGCGTCATCGGTGGATTATCGGGAAGCGACCCATGAGATCCCCGGATAAGTTGGCAGTAAATACGGTCGTCGGAGTGCCGAATCACGTACGTACCAAGTACTACGTTCTACCGATTTACGAGACAAGTCTCGACTCCTAGCAAAGCACCAAGTCTACCTAATTCTCCGGACATATCCATTAAAGAATATTTAAGATCTGTATCAAGCGTAGTATACTAATGTATTGTGCGTATCGGCCCAGTATCGGATAATCACGTGCTAGGGCTGGGGCTGGATAAGTGTCTGCCCCGTCCGAAACACATATCGGATGTCTGGTAACTAGTCTCTATAATCGGATATTCGTGACCTGGTCATAATATCACGATTGGATGCGCATCACTTTAAGAGCACTAATACCGTATCCTGCGTGACATCATCTCCATTATGACTGGAGTGACACTTCCGTCTTGACATCACATCCAATACACTACGATTCTCTGATAAACCCAGAAGAGGTGAACACAGAACCAGTTAAGATCCCCCACCACCAAAACCAAAGTTTACCGATTGTCGTAAGTATTAGCGATGTAAGTCTCAGGTTAAGACTATACACACCTACCTTGATTTCGGCCTCCCATAGACACCTAGTCATAATACCAATGGGATTCCGAAGGGTCTATCCAGAGCGAAGCTATTTCCCGTACCATCGGTGAAACACGACCTCCTATCGCACTTGCACAAGTATCCAATACTTATATATATGAGAACTATGCCGTTGTGCCCTCACAACGCGCACAAGTGCAATACTAGCCTATTCCGCATTATCGATGTCCAGTCTCGATAATACTACGGCTAGGGATATTTAATGATTAATCCTTCGTGGACTGATACTGTCTCATATCATCTCAATCCAGGAACTAATCATAGGGACCTCTCTTCATTTATATATCTATGGTGATCTAATCACAAATGATGAGAGTGCAATTTCCTTATTACATAGGTAATTTGCTACAACAACACAATGATCTGTGCAAATAGTGACGCTATGGGTCATATTATCCAACAATCTCCCACTTGGCACGTAGCGAGTCACTCAAGTGTCCTACACTCGAACTATGTAAGGTTCGCTCAAATTGCTGAGAAAAAGGTTTTCGTCAGCGGATTTGTTCGATTATCATTTGACGCGATTTATACGATCATCACATTGCCACGATGTATGATCCGAACGAATCAGATGATATAGAAGTATATATCTGGATCGTCGATGAGACCTTTAATTCCTTAGCCTGTGCTGACGCCTAGCTCAGCTGCTAACAGAACTATATCTAATCTAATTAGATTTACTTTCGATCCAAAAGACTTCTATTGCTGCCTCAGCTGCAGCAATAATCCGCATTTGTTGTTTATACGGCAACAGTTATCTTGCTTGGAAGATTTCCAGCTCACTGTCCCGTTATTCAAACTTTATAGTACCGTAGTATTTAATCATTTGGAAACTTGCTGCAGTGATCCCAGTCACTTCAAGTTCTCCTTCTCCATAGTAAAAGATAGCATCTTTAGTTCTCAGAGATACTAACAGATGTTCTTAACTTCAATCCAGTGACTATCACTTGGATTGGCCCGATTGTGACTCCATATGCTCGAAGCGTATGAGACACCAATACAAGTACATTTTAAATGTACAATTTCCTAGAGAGTGTTAACAACTCCAAATCTATCCCAGTAGATCTTTATTCCTTGAATAAAGGTTGTTACTCCCCAGAATTCTACGGAGAATTTCTTATGAAGAATATCTATGAAAGCCAAGCTTTCACCAATTGCTTTATGGGAATTTCACTGTCAGTGCGCTCTCCCACTAACCTCCTTATATACACAAGAATTATTTAGTTTTGAATCAAATCATAAACCATTATGATTATTTCAAAATAACAGTTCCAAGAACATTATGCTTGCATCAATCCAAACATGGATCGAATAACCCGCAAACCTTGTTTGTCGGTTTATAAAAATCGTCAGGATGTTGTAAATATCCTCCAAAAGGTTTCCTTTTCAGGAAAGCGATTTTGATCTATACTGACATATTTCATAAATGAAATATATATAGTTATTTTCAAGCATTTTCAAAATGGATTTACCATGGCAACAGGTAAAAGGTTGAACCGTTATTAACATAATGTTGATAACGATACCTTTCCGTCAAAACCTTAGGTTTGCACGTTGGTATGTTGCCTTCCATGTATGTCTTCCTTGAAGAAGTTTAATGTACCATAGGCACAACGCCTTGTGGTACAACAACTAGTATCCAAAATAGTTGTTATACATGGAATCCATTTTGGATTCATGGCACTTTGCCATGACAGAGAGTCGATACCTCGTATCACTTCCTCAAAATGTAGTCGGATGGTACACCACCATAAGATTGACATCTTTATGGGGTGAGATCAGAAACCCATACCCTAGGTTGTTTTCTGACTCTATCCGATCTACTAGTTTCTTGTGTATTTGAAGATTAATGGTATAGTTTCATCATAGATGAACTATTTGTGTTCCATTAAGGACTTCGTGCCTTGAACAGTATTACTCCGATTTTCATCGAGTAGCACTATCCTCCACTGACCACTGCATATCGGTATTCCTCTCAGGAAAACTGCATGGTGAGCAACAATTACATTGTTCTCATGTGGGATTTTAAGTACTATACTTAAGGTTTCCCTTAGGATAACCTATATTGGCACTAATCCAATTTGGGTCCTTAGTTTGGTATCATCCAAACGCTATGCCTGGCATACCCAAATTATCAGGAATGAGAAACCTCGTTTCTTCCCTGTTCATATCCTATATGTTATCTGTCAAACAGATTTATATGGAACCTTATTCTAAATAAGTTTTGCACTGTTAATACATATCCGGTTGAAGGAGATAGTAGCTCAGAGCGACTAGTGATAAACCTTATTATGTCCAACAAAATTCGGTTTTAGTTCAGACACACCGTCTAACTGACGTGTCTCGGGAGGAGTCCTCAAATGAAAGAACACCGTACTCTTTCATTTATATATGAAACTTACTGCTTAAGTATTTTCCATTATGGTATTACCGTGGCGGAATAACACTATAGCTGATCTGTTTGTCTACTTCGTGTCGAAACTCTAAAGTTTCCGATCTGTGTTCTTCAAAAGAAACACATAACCACAACGTGATGTCACATCCGTTAAGGTCACGAAATATTCATGTTCACATCTAGCCTAACTAGATATGGGCCCACTTACTTCACCATGAATAGGGCTAACAGATCGGTGGCCCTTTTACTATTACCAAGTAAATAGTATTTTAGGTATATAACCTAATAAACTAGATTCGTAGACCTTATTTGAATAGTCAAATCAGTCCTAGTATCCATTCTTCAAAAAGTGTGGATATACGAGTCTTGTTTAATAAACTAGATTCGTAGACCTTATTTGAATAGTCAAATCAGTCCTAGTACCCACTCTTCAAAAGTGTGGATATACGAGTCTTGTTTAATTGTGTCCCAGACAACAATGCCACAAATAAGTCTCTATTGATCAAATCAATTTGAGCTATTTATTTGTCATTTTATATGTTTGAGATTTTATTTATATTCAAAATAAATTCTGTTATTTACATCCAATGTATTTATCTCAGTATCATCTTTATATAATGAAACACTTTAGTGTTCTAAAATATAAAGGTTTTATCCGCAATGGATTAAACACTATATAGAGATAATGTCTCTAGTTAAACTAGTTACATTATAACATTTCCTAATTTAAGTACATACCCAAAGGGTAGTTCCTAAACTTAGGTATCTGCGGTCGAAACAGTGACTTTCGTCCCGTTTTCCGATTTGCAGAGAAATCTCGGCTTGAAGCCAGTATCCAGCTCACAGCGGATTCTGAACGTCAAACATATATTTTATGTACCACACTAAGTATTTAAAATTCCATTTC
>SKCR01054761.1:0-33029 GCA_019454045.1 Zanthoxylum bungeanum | reverse complement strand
CTCAGTAGTAATAGCACAATACTGATATAATGTCTGAGTCATATTGATGTAGAATTTGGATTCTACAAAATATGAATGATGCTGGCTAAAGAAAACAGTTGGGTTTGTTGGACAGACTCGATTTTTTAAAGTAGGCTTACTTGTTGTTGCCTACCTCTTGAGTGCTGGTGAGCTTTTGAGGGCCACGAGTATATGATACACATTAAGATGTGTATAGGATACCAAGGATTGACATTAGTGCAAGTGAGAGAAATTATTAGGGTTGGTGCTCGGAGTGCCAATCCGAATCGTATTTATGTCCGATTCATAAATATGAGCAATATTATTTTCCATAATATTACTTAATTATTGGTAGCACCCCTGTCTTTTATACGCTTATTCGATCTAATTGCGATTAGATATCTGATTACGTGTAGATCGAAACTGAATCAGGTTCAGTGATACGTGTATATTAGACAAAGACCCTAGGATTTACAATATAGTGTGCAAATGTATATCCTTAAATAAAGTTCCTGGTCAAGATTTACTAACACGGGTCGGTTAGTAAAATCCGTTGAGACCAGTACATGTCGTATATCGTGACAAGGTCCGATGGTTTATCCCAATGAACCATGAGTCTCGGGAGACTCGTATAGACATGTAGGTGTTTATTTGATAAGACACTAAATGACTCACTGAATATTTCCTAATAAATGGTACACCAACGTCAATAGGAATCTTCACGAGTTGAGCGAGTATAGTTATCCTCCGACTTGAGATACCAGAGTGGCATATATGAGTTATCCTCCACACTTTGATGGCAGTCACGTCAACGATCTATTCATGATCAGACCTCCGCCTGTTCGTTCGGTGTGGACTGATGCTCATGATATCCAGTGCGTATCAAGATATGATCTGTCATTCCTATGTACAGGGCATATGCATCCTCACGTGTTTGCGATCTAGTAAATCCATGGTCGTGGTATAACTTTGGAAATCAGTTCCGAGTGTTATTTAGAGATCGTAAATTGAAAATCGACTATATTATACCGAATGAATTTGACGTTCTCATCTATATCCCAGGTATAATACGGATAGCCTATGACGGATGGATTATACGTATGCGATGACCTCGACTTGCATAGTTTAGCGAGATTATCCGTGGTCGTCATAATCCATGAGTGGGTGGATTATGGACACAAAATTGGATTTCGTGACGGATAAACATAAACTTAGAGAGTCCCACAATATGAAGTGTCTCGTTGAGCACTTGGGCAACTCAATATGAATAATACAGATTATTCATAATACTTCACGAGATTAAATGAGTTAATTCGGATCGTTTAATCTGTTAAACGATAACACATGCATTAAGGGATTTTGTCCAATAATAATTATTATGTATTTGTATTTGATACATAATACGATTAGATACACAGTAATTATTCGTCAAATGAGATTTTGACACAAGCCATAAATATATATATTTGTTATTTATTGTAAATAAAAATACATATACATTAATAATTATATTAATTGATTATTTGAATATTTAATTGTTAAATATTTAAATGATTAATTAATTAAACTTTTTCATAAATGTTACGATTTTTGTCCAATTATTATTGGTTTATATGGCATTCATTTATTAAGCTAAATTTGTCCAAATTTGATTTGCCAAAATTAAAGCTTAATAATTAATTTATTGATTTAATTGATTTAAATTACCAAAAAGGACAAAAATGGCCCTCATAGACGGTCATTCCATTTTAAAAAGGGGAATTATTTTCTTCTTCATTTTGACTTACTCCATGAACGTCCAAGCTAAAAAAAAATGCGTTTAAACTTTGCTTGAAGAATCAAAGGAATATTAAGAAAAATACTAAGAAATTGGAGGATTAAAGGTAATCTACCATAACCCTAAGCTTAGAAATTTAGTTTCGTGTTTCTTGAAATGTTAGAAGGGTTCTAGGGTTCCTTTGATTCTGATTTTTGGGGCTTTTGTTTGTGGATGAAGTAGATGGAAGTTAAATGCATGTGTGAGGAAGTATTTGGATGAAATTAATGTAATTTGTATCCAAATTAATAAATTGTTGAAGAGTTGCTATTCTAGAGTGTTATGATCATTCTTGTGACACCTATAATTGTTCTTGAGTTGTTCATATGTGGTGACTTTGATTGGTGTTATGATTAATTAGATTAATCTTGAAAATTTTGATTTAAAGCATGAAAATTGGAATTTTTTGTTTCTGGATCAGATTCTGCAAAAATGGAAATTATGTGATGCATTTGATGTGTTATGAATGTAATGGATGTGTTTTGGGAGTTGGAACAATTGCCGAAAAGTATTTTGGAGTTGAAATAAGCGAAAACGGCAAAAAACGGCGTTACCAGGTGACTTTTGAGCCAACCGGGTGACGGCTGTCCAAACAGTGAATCTGTCACTATTTAGGCAGCCTATGAACTGCTCTGACACTATTGGAGCTGACCTGGGCAGTCCCCATAAGTGTCGGGTGGTCGGTTCGGTCAAAAACACGTTTTGCGTCATTTTACGGAAAAATGATTTTCATAAAATTTCGTGACATTTCATACATATTTATGTCGTTATTTGATATCGAATAAATAGGTTTAGGTGAAATATGAATAAATTATTCATATTAGATATTGAATAATTTGTTCGGTAATTTGAAAAGGTTTTAAATTACAATTTCGCCTGAACCGCATTTCTGTCGCGCCCATCGCCCAAAACCCCAACTGTTGGTGTAGTCTTAAGAGGAGTTATGCTGACACATGTGGGAAGTTGGTGCTATCCGTGGGCAGTTTGTGTTGTCCTTGGGAAATTGATGTTGCCTTGGGCAAGGTAGTTGGCGTGCACATGCAAGGGAGATGGCTTCACATGCAACACAATGGGAAGCAGTTACGGGGTAACTGGTGGTAACTTCCCCATATGGGACACGTGGGGAATGGGCTTGCAAGTTGTGGTGAATTTCGTGGGCTTGTATTTGTGCATGTAATTACTTAGGTGTCATGCATTCTATAGCAGTTGGGATGTAACTGCTATTTGTGTATTTGTTGGCTGATACCCATTGGGCCAACACATCCTAGAGCAGTTGGGGTGTAACTACCGCTAGTATATATTGTATTTGTGAAGAACATGCAAAGGGAGAGAGCATAGTACGGGAGTGCACAAGAGTGAATGTTCATTGTGAGCTTTTGCATATTCTAAGCACAGTTCCTTGTAATTGTTTTGGTGAGTAATAAAAAAAAAGTTGGGCATTGGCCTGTAAAGGTTTTTGTCTTGTATTTACTTGATGTGTGGGTTGCTTGTGTGCTTACTGTGAGAGTGTGTGAATGTCGTGGAGTTACTGTTTGTGACTTGTGTACGCTTGCGGGAAAGGCTGACTAAGTTGGGTGAACTTAATGCCGCACTTGGCTAAGAAAACATGGGGTTGAAATTTAGCCACGTGACAACTGACTTGACACAGTCCTCTTTGAGGCTTAATGAAACCTGAAGGCTTGTCTTTTAAAAGAATTGAAAAAATGGTTGAGGAAAACCCTATTCTTTCTAGGATCTTATCCAAAAAAACTCCTATCAATCATGTCGTAAGCTTCGCTAATATCCAGTTTATGTGCCATAGGCCCTTGTTTCCCCGCTTTCTTTGCCGCATTTTATGAAGATATTCATACCCCACAATAATATTGTCCGTAATCAATCTATTTGGAATGAAATCACTTTGATTCTAAGATATAACTTCCCCAAGGACATCTTCAAGCCTATTTGCTACACAATTAGCAATAATCCTATAAGAGACATTGCAAAGGATGATTGGTCTGTACTTATTAATGGTTTTGGGGATTAGGGATATCAGTGTCTTGTTAAGAGGAGATATGTCCTTCAGATTATTCAGAGCCACTAAGCACACTTTGATCACTTGGTCATGTTTGGGTTGGTGCTCGGAGTGCCAATCCGGATCGTATTTATGTCTGATTCAGGAATACGAGCAATTCCATTTTCCATAATATTACTTATTTAATGGTAGCACCTCTTGTCTTTTATACACATATTCAATCTAATTACGATTAGATTGAAACTAAATCTGGTTTAGTGATACGTGTATATTAGACAAAGACCCTAGGATTTACAATGTAGTGCGCAGTTACAACGTAGTTTGTAATTGACATTGAGAAGCATCACTATAAATTGTATAACCTTAAATAAAGTTCCTGGTCAAGGTTTACTAACATGGGTCGGTTAGTAAAATTCGCTGAGACCAGTACATGTCGTATATCGTGACTTGGTCCGATGGTTTATCCCAATGAACCATGAGTCTCGGGAGACTCGTATAGACATGTAGGTGTTTATTTGATAAACACTGAACGACTCACTGAAGATTTCCTAATAGATGGTACACCAATGTCAATAGGAATCTTCTTCGAGTTGAGCGAGCATAGTGGTCCTTCCACTTGAGATACCACTGTGGATATATGAATTATCCTTCACACTTCGATGGCAGTCACGTCACCGATCTATTTAGATCAGACCTCCGTCTGTTGGTTGGTTGTGGACTGATGCTCATGATATCCTGTGTGTATCAAGATAGAATCCGTCAGTCCTGTGTACAGGGCATAGGCATCATACTCGTGTTTACGATCTAGTAAATCCATGGCTGTGGTATAACTTCGGAAATCAGTTTCGAGTGTTATTTAGAGATCATAAATTTGAAAGAGTCAACTATATTATACCATACGGATTTGAAGTTTTTTTTATCAATATCCTAGGTATAATATGGATAGCTTGTGACGGAGAGATTATACGTATGAAATTACCTCGACTTGCATAGTTTAGCGAGATTATCCATGGTCGTCATAATTCATGAGTGGGTGAATTATGGACACGAAATTGGATTTAGTGACGAATAAACCTAAACTTAGAGAGTCCCACAATATGAAGTGTACTCATTGAGCACTTGGACAACGCGTTATGAATAATACAGATTACTCATAATACTTTATCGAATTAAATTAGTTAATTCTAATCGTTTAATCGGTAAGCGAATTTACACATGTCGGGAAAAATTTTGGTCATTCTAATGTGTATTTGTATTTGATACATAATTAGATTAGATACATATTTATTAATAAATGATGGCATGACACTTTAAAAGTAAATAAATAATTTGTCTAATTAATGAATTAGAAAATTTACTTTTTACTTTACAAGTGCAACATGCCTATTTGTTGTTAAATATATATTAAAGTAATATATATTTTTTTGATTGAGCCAAGTGTTGGCTTTATCATCTAATATTCTAAAATGATTAAAATTAAATTAAAAATGACAATTTAACTACCATTCACGCCATTTTGTTTTTTGTTTAAAGGGAAATTGTTTTTCTTTCATTAAATAAAAAGTGGTGTTGACTAATTCCATCCAACTCACTCATTCATGCCACTTTGGTTCAAAAAAGAAAAGAAAAAAGTTATTTTTCTCTTTTGGCTAAGGGGCTGCCGAGAATAGCCAACAAAAATGGCTTCCAATTTTTGAGATACAAAAGAAAAGGCAAAAAGACAAGAACAAGCTTAGGGATTTTGAAGTTTAGTAAGGTAAGCTTTAATTTCTTTTAGGCTTGAAAAATTATTTTTGGTGTTCTTGAGCTACTACAATAGTTATAGGGTTTCCTTGATTTCTCAAAAATTGGGATTTTTTCATATGGATGATGTATTGAGTGGGTTGATGCATGTGTAAGTGTTTTTCAGCTAGATTAATGTAATTAGAGCTCAATTTATTGTTGGACAACTTTGTTGCCATTCTAGAGTGTAATAACTACTCTTGTTATGCCTAGAATTGTTCTAGATTTCTTCATGTGTGGTGGCTTTGAATGGGTGATGGATTAATTAGATTAATCTTGTTAAAATTGGATTTAAAGCATGAAATATGGACTGTTTTTGTAATCTGTTTCAGACCTGATAATCTGGAAATTTTGTGATGAAAAATATGTCATTTGGATGTATTGGATATGTTTTGGGTGTTGGAACAATTACCGGAAACTGTTTCGGAGTTGAAATATGCGAAAACGGTAAAAAACGGCGTTACCAGGTGACTTTTGAGCCAACCGGGTGACGGCTGCCCCAACAGTGAATTTTTCACTGTTCGGGCAGCCCATGAACTGCCCAATACTATTGGGGCTGACCTGGACAGCCCTCATGTGTATTGGGTAGTTGGTTCGGTCAAAAACGCGTTTTATGCCATTTTACGGAAAAATATTTCGTAAAAGTTTCACGACGTTTCTTAACTATTTATATCGTTATTTGATATCGAATAAACATGTTTAGGTGAAATATGAATGAATTATTCATATTGGATATTGAATAATTTATTCGGTAATTTAAAAAGTTTTAAAATTACGATTTCGCCCGAACTGCGTTTCTGCAGCGCCCTTTGCCCAAAATCCCAAAAAAAATGGTATCATAGCAGGTCTGATACTTCATCCATTACATTAGTCATGCTTGATATATGATATGTAATCCAATTTAAATATTTGCACATGCATGTAATCTATATGTTTCTTGACTTTTCGGTTATGCGCTAATGGAAACGTAACAGAAATTTAATGGTTAAATTGAGTTATGTTTTCTATGGTAGAATTGAGTTGTTTAAAAAATGATTTAGATTAAAATTCTGCATTTGATGTGGAGCAATAATTCCTTGAGGAATATCCCCGCTTAAAATAAAGTTGTAAAGTAACGTGTATTGGATGCATGTTTCTTGGTCCGTCTTATCAATACAGTTTATTGGTAACTTTCTATGGCTGCATCCGAGATCGTGCCAAAGCAGTGAGAGTGTAGTTGATAGAATTTTATTCATGCCGGTTGTATATTGATACTAGACAAATTCAAGTGAAAGTGGAAATCCTGAACGTGCCAAAGCTGTCAAGACTACATCGGTAGCTTGAGTTTGTCATTGGCAAGTGAAGCCTTGATATGCCTCCTTGTGAACGTGCCAAAGTTGTCATAACGAGAAATGGTCATGACCAAAATCAGGAGTCACAGTGATTGACAATGAGTTGTCTACCTAATGAATATACGTAGGCGAGATCGTGCTAAAGCTGTGAGTCGAAATATATTCATGGGATCCTACTCTCACTATGGAATTCGATTTAATTATTGGATTCCCGTTCTCCGTTGGGGATTACGGTATTATGTAAAGTAGTGGGAGACACTGGTGGGTTAAAAATCCATAACTAAAGCAGTGTGTAATTTTATGGAATTTGCTGCTTTTATTTTCCTTTATTCTATATTGTTTATAGAATTATACTTCTAATCCACTGCATAGCATATTACTTGAATATGTTTTCTGACTTTACTTATGGTTGCATTTTTTCTAGAATAGGTTCTAGAATGACAGTAGACTTAGATATTGTTAGATTAGTTCAAACCATCGGGAACTGTTGTTCCGATTTTCTTGAAAAATCAAGATGGTTAGTGACTTAGTTACTAAGTCACGATTAGTAATCTAAATAGATATCTGTTTTGGATATAGTTATCTAGTAAGAATAGTTTCTTATGCAGTAAGAATTTACTTGAATTAAATCATGTCTCGAAATTCTTGACTGGTATTAGGAAAACCCCATTAGTATTTATTTATCTTATAATTACGTTTCTTGGCTTTAGTGACTTTTAGAAGTCACGTGTTTGACACAGTTTGCTAATCAATCATTTGCAATTGTTGTGAATAATTGAACGCAAATTATAAAGCTTAAGAAAGAAGATGTATATAGTTGTGTGTAGAGAATATTGATTTTCACAATACGACAACTATATGTATTGGATACTAGTTCTTCCGTCTATTTATTTAAAATAATGTTCAATAACTGTTTTGATATTTTATATCAGAATTTGTGACTATTGGATAGTTACTTGTTCTATATAAATAGTTGTTACATATTTTAATATGACTAGTAGTGTCATTAATGAAAAGATAAACATTAAGAAAATGTTTGGTTAACTAAATAACTTAGAACAATGCTTTATGAGATTTTATCATATAAGCATAAGATGCTTATTCCGTATAGTAAAGGATGGTCTGATACTAGATCACACCATATATCTTTATCCATTTAATGAATATTGTATTCAGGATGTGATTAAATCTCATTTATCCAATGATCGTCATTGGACCATAAGATTTATTAGACTAATATATTGGATGTATGTAGTTTAATGAATTAGAAATTGCCTTAGATAGTTTTCTTTACTCCGTAACTTAGTTAATGAATTGTCATGACTTAGTTGCGTGTTTCTAAAAGAATATATATTGAACGTCTTGAATGGTTCAAGAACTTTCAATATGTTTCTGATGAAATGCGGATAGAATATATTGAATGGTTCAAAGATATTCTATTTGAAGTGTTGAAAACTATATCTTTGAAATTCATCGTGAATATTTGAATTGTTCAAAGATGTTTGATATGATCAAACATATGAATTTAAGGGAATTAGTTCTAAAGTTATTTAATGAATATGATTCTTACTCAATATTAAACTTCCACGATTCCATCTTGATGGAATTGGTCAGTGGGAGTAATTGAATCTTATATGATTTGATTCATTGATATTGAGTGTTACCGAATTAGTTTTCAATACTCTTGGGGTTATGTTCCAGTAACACTAAATTCATCTCTTTAAATAAGGTTCTGTTTGTTCCTACAGTTACATATATGATATGTATAGTAGAAATTTCGAATCTTGAAAAGTTTGATATTTGGAACTTTCTTTTGTATAATTATTATATAATTGAAAGTACTTGCGCCTCGGAGGTACAAGTAAGGTTTATCATTAATTCTATTTAATAGAATATTGTATTCTATTTGATAGAATATCTTTTCTACGATCCCGAGTAATAAAAATTATTTTATTACTTGGAAAGTAACATCAGATGTTAATGATTGTAGAAAAGACTTGACTTATTGAAGTCAAATGTGAGAGTGATAAACTGTAATGGAACTACATAATTAATAAGATGAAAAGACCCTTAGACAACTTCCGTATAAGTTTAATAGGATGTCAGAATCATTTTGCGCAGTATTTGATACTTAATGGTTCTGCTGTTTTCTTATCGAAGAAAATTATCCTATAACTTATATGGGAGCGATATTTGATATCGATTTCGGAAATTACCATTGAACCATAGATCTAAGATTGTTCATAGCTTACTACGATCAAGTTTTGAACCAGATTAAGCTTTCGTTATGAATCGTTCATAAAATGTGCAAATTATTTGCGTAGCAAAAGCAAAGTGAGCTTATTAAAGGTTTGACATTTATAGTATGACAATGAGAAAGGTTATGCTCAGTAGTCTATTGTAGATTCTGAGAAAACTTGTCTCTAGTCGCACTAGTTGAACAATTAAAGATCTGTTGGTTAATGATGATATTAAACTATGTATTTTAGCTAAAGAATGCAAAGTGGCGTTCCTGAATGTTTTCTTTGAATGAGAAATCTGTTATGATTTCTTTGTTTGAAGAATTCATTCTAGAATGGCCCTAGAGTTGGTATTCTGCTAAGATTATAGTTTGATATACTGGCTTATAAAGCCTATTGTAGACTCAGATAAGCTTTCCAAAATCTGTGTTTTCTAATTTTGATACAGTCAGATTGTCTAATTTTATCAAAGCATGGAGAATACATATTTGATAATAGGGTCAGTGGGAGCGTACAAATTTCTTTCTAGTGTTATATATATTAACGACATTTTCATTATTAATGTAATAATGAGATGTTAATAAGGTAAAAGATTTACCTAAGTCTTCTTTTCTCCGTGAAAGCAGTGAGAGTAGTCTCTGTTATATTTGATATATAGTTTCATATATGATATAAAACTAAGAGACTTGTGAGATACTCTCATTAGTCGCGTATTAGATATGATCTAATAAAGGACACAATAAAACTATCTATATGACAGTTAGTATAACTGTTTGACAGTTAATATGTCTTTTATATATATAGTATTCATCTTTCGTAAAGGATGATACCTTTGTCGAAAGAGAGATTGATTAGAATGTCTAGTCAATCTAATGCATCATAAGATGATGGCGTAATGAATACTATATTATGTAAGATTAAAGATATCAATTTAATCGTAATTGTTACGAGTTATTTTGATATGTTGCAGACCATATGATGGATCTTGAAACATGTTCTTTGTTATCTTAGAGATATTAAGAATGAGTTTTTTATTCATGGAGAATTTAGTCTGCAACCATAAGGTCAGATTAGTTTTGATCCTAATTATGACATTAGATGGTCTATGTCATATAAAGTCAGAAAAGATGCAGTGAGAGTGTCACTGTTGATTCTACTAAACTAGTGGAATCAGTTGCAACTTATGAAGTATTGACTTATGAAGTTGCATAGTGACCTTATAGATTAGAAGTTTTCATATTAGAGTAGTGCTTGCGGTTGTCTCATAGTATTTGGATTTGATCTCTAAATACATAGACAATTTAGTAGCTATAGCACAATACTGATATAGCGTCTGAGTCATATTGATGTGGAATTTGGATTCTACAAAAATATTAATGATGTTGGCTAAGGAAAACAATTGAGTTTGTTAGACGGACTCAATTTGTTAAAGCGGCCTTACTTGTTGTTTCCTACCTCTTGAGTGCTAGGTGAGCTCTTAAGGGCCATGAGTATGTGATATACATTGAGATGTGTATATGATATCATGGATTGGCACTAGAGAAAGTGGGAGAAATTGTTAGGGTTGGTGCTCGGAGTGACAATCCGGATCGTATTTATGTCTGATTCATGAATACGAGCAATTCCATTTTCCATAATATTACTTATTTAATGGTAGCACCTCTTGTCTTTTATACACATATTCGATCTAATTACGATTAGATTGAAACTAAATCTGGTTTAGTGATACGTGTATATTAGACAAAGACCCTAGGATTTACAATGTAGTGCGCAGTTACAACGTAGTTTGTAATTGACATTGAGAAGCGCACTATAAGAAGTATATCCTTAAATAAAGTTTCTGGTCAAGATTTACTAACACGGGTCGGTTAGTAAAATCTGCTGAGACCAGTACATGTCGTATATCGTGACTTGGTCCGATGGTTTATTAGACTCGTATAGACATGTAGGTGTTTATTTGATAAACACTGAACGACACACTGAAGATTTCCTAATAGATGGTACACCAACGTCAATAGGAATCTTCTCGAGTTGAGCGAGCATAGTGGTCCTTCGACTTGAGATACCACTGTGGATATATGAATTATCCTCCACACTTTGATGGCAGTCACGTCACCAATCTATTTAGATCAGACCTCCGCCTGTTCGTTGGGTGTGAACTGATGTTCATGATATCATGTGCGTATCAAGATAGAATCTGTCAGTCCTGTGTACAGGGCATAGGCATCCTACTCGTGTTTACAATCTAGTAAATCCATGGCCGTGGTATAACTTCAGAAATCAGTTCCGAGTGTTATTTAGAGATTGTAAATTTGAAAGAGTCAACTATATTATACCATACGGATTTGACGTTTTTATCTATATCCTAGGTATAATATGGATAGCATGTGACGGAGGGATTATACATATGCAATTACCTCGACTTGTATAGTTTAGCGAGATTATCTGTGGTCGTCATAATTCATGAGTGGCTGAATTATGGACACGTAATTGGATTTCGTGACGGATAAACCTAAACTTAGAGAGTTCCACAATATGAAGTGTACTCGTTGAGCACTTGGGCAACGCGTTATGAATAATACAGATTACTCATGATACTTTATCGAATTAAATTAGTTAATTCGAATCATTTAATCGATAAGTGAATTTACACATGTTGGGAAAAATTTTGGTCATTCTAATGTGTATTTGTATTTGATACATAATTAGATTAGATACACATTTATTAATAAATGATGGCATGACACTTTAAAAGTAAATAAATAATTTATCTAATTAATGAATTAGAAAATTCACTTTTTACTTTACAAGTGTAACATGCCTATTTGTTGTTAAATATATATTAAAGTAATATATTTTTTTTTTATTGAGCCAAGTGTTGGCTTTATCACCTAATATTTTAATATGATTAAAA
The DNA here is from genome assembly GCA_019454045.1 of Zanthoxylum bungeanum. NCBI lineage: Eukaryota > Viridiplantae > Streptophyta > Magnoliopsida > Sapindales > Rutaceae > Zanthoxylum > Zanthoxylum bungeanum. The sequence goes on along the minus strand of SKCR01054761.1, from coordinate 20,935 downwards.
TTAAATTAAAAATGATAAAATTTAACTACCATTCACGCCATTTTGTTTTTTGTTTAAAGGGAAATTTTTTTTCTTTCATTAAATAAAAAGTGGTGTTGACTAATTCCATCCAACTCACTCATTCACGCCACTTTGGTTCAAAAATGAAAAGAAAAAAGTTCTTTTTCTCTTTTGGCTAAGGGCCTGCCGAGAATAGCCAACAAAAATGGCTTCCGATTTCTGAGATACAAAAGAAAAGGCAAAATGACAAGAACAAGCTTAGGGATTTTGAAGTTTATTAATGTAAGCTTTAATTTCTTTTAGCTTGAAAAATTGTTTTTGGTGTTCTTGAGCTACTACAATAGTTGTAGGGTTTCCTTGGTTTCTCAAAAATTGGGGTTTTTCATATGAATGATGTATTGAGTGGGTTGATGCATGTGTAAGTATTTTTGAGCTAGATTAATGTAATTAGAGCTCAATTTATTATTCGACAACTTTATTGTCATTCTAGAGTGTAATAACCACTCTTGTTATGCCTATAATTGTTCTAGAGTTCTTCATGTGTGGTGGCTTTGAATGGGTGATGGATTAATTAGATTAATCTTGTTAAAATTGGATTTAAAGCATGAAATATGGACTTTTTTTGTAATCTGTTTCAGACTTGATAATCTGGAAATTTTGTGATGAAAAAAATATGTCATTTGGATGTATTGGATATGTTTTGGGTGTTGGAACAATTACCGGAAACTGTTTCGGAGTTGAAATAAGTGAAAACGGTGAAAAACGGCGTTACCGGGTGACTTTTGAGCCAACCAGGTGACGGCTGCCCAAACAGTGAATTTTTCACTATTCGGGTAGCCCATGAACTGCCCTAATACTATTGGGGCTGACATGGGCAGCCCTCATGTGTATTGGGTAGTCGGTTTGGTCAAAAACACATTTTATGCCATTTTGCGGAAAAATATTTCGTAAAAGTTTCGTGATGTTTCTTAACTATTTGTGCCGTTATTTGATATCAAATAAATTTGTTTAGGTGAAATATGAATGAATTATTCATATTGGATATTGAATAATTTATTCGGTAATTTAAAAAATTTAAAATAACGATTTCGCCCGAACAGCGCTTCCGCCGCGCCCTTTGCCCAAAATCCCAACAGGTCACCCACTGCCTTCCAGTGTCTGAAAAAATCCAACAGGAATCCCAACAGGGCCTGGTGCCTTGGTAGGAAACATGGCTTTTAAAGCATCTTCAATGTGGCTTGTTGTAAACAGGGCATCAAGTTTTGTTCTCATATCATCTGAAATTCTCATCTCAGCTGCATTAATTGTGGGTGAAATTGTGTGTTATTAAACGAAAATAACATGCATTAAACAATAAAAAACAGAACGAAAAAAAAGAACTATAATAACATGCCAACTTAGACATAAATCCTAAAACTTGGAACATGAAGATAAAACCTGGTAAATGACGAAACATGCATTCCAAGTCGAGATATATCTCTGTCCTTAAGAACTTATTAGCCCCGTCTCTGTGCTCTACGGGTTTTGTGGCTAACGTCCTCCCATAATAACTTGGATTCCTCTTCTTCAAGGGACACTCCTTAAGGAGATCTTGAACTAGGATAATGGTGGAACTCTCTTTGACTCTAAAATAATAATATGAGACACATAAATTTGGATGGAATCATATCCCCTAGAATGAACATGAAGGCTTCCATAAAAAGGCATGAAATGGTGCCTTAAGGGCACCCTTTGGTTTAGGGTGCAACCCTCCAAAGGGTTATACCCCTCTCATGCACCACTTGTAGCCTAGAAGTATGTTCTTCTAAATTGGAGGACATGTCCCTACATGTGTGTACATTTCCCATAGGGTATCATCCAAGAGACATGTCTCTCTTTCATCCAAACTTAATATTTGAAGAATTTACAACAATCTCCCACAATTCTTCAAATATTCATGCAGACACTTGAGAGAGTTTCTGTGAACTAAAGCTGCATCGAAATAGGTAGCTTTCGCCTTGAACCTTTCCTAGTGAATGACAATCGGATTTACTTGGCAAACCAGTGACCAATATTCTTGAACTGTTCTTCCATTGGTGTAAACCAAGACAATTGCCAACACGCAACTTCACTTCGACCATTTCACATTCTACGGTTGTGTTCATTTCGGCCATGAACAGCGGTCATGGATTCATCAAGTACTTTAGGGAAATCAACCTGTAAAATCCCATGGAAGCGGCCTCACTTCTTACTTGAAATAGGTGATCTACTATGAAGAGGTAATATGTCTTTACCCCCATTAGGACTCATCTCCTAATATAGTGATCATTAAAAGCCTTAGCTTGACAGACATCACTCTGCGTCATTATCGGAATGGGAAAGAGTATAGAACTCTTCTGTGCTTGTTTTGAATTGCACAAAGTTTCAGTTGTCCCTTTTGAACCTAGATCTTGGGATCTCCAGTCTACTAGGTTGGGTTTCCACAGTGACAATTCTTAATTTATAGGCTTCAAGCCCATTCCCCTCGATGACTTCTCAACTTGCTCTCTAGGTCAACCTTTATTAAGTGGATCCGCTAGGTTTTCCTTCGACTTGACATAATCGATCGATATTATGCCACTTGAGAACAGTTGACGTATGGTATTATGTCTCCGACGTATGTGTTGAGACTTACCATTATACATTATATTTTGGGCTCTCCCAATAGCCGATTGACTATCATAATGTATGCTTATCGCTGGCATCGGTTTGGGCCAACTTGGAATATCCTCCAGGAAATTTTGAAGTCATTCCGCTTCTTCCGCTGTTTTGTCTAATGCTATGAACTCTGATTCCATAGTAGACCGGGCAATGCATGTTTGCCTCGAGGATTTCCATGACACGGCTGCACTACCAAGTGTGAAAACAAATCCACTCATAGATTTGGAATCCACTGTATCAGATATCCAGTTAGCATCGCTGTATCCCTCTAGAACAGCAGGATATCTCGCATAATGCAGCCCATATTTTGAAGTTTCTCTCAGATACCTCAAAACTCTTACTATGGCTTTTCGGTGGTTATGTCCTGGATTACTCGTATATTTGCTAAGCCTGTTCACAGCTTGAGTGATATCAGGTCGTGTGTAATTCGTGAGATACATCAGACTTTCGATGATTCTCGAATACTCTAATTGCGATACGCTTGAGCCAGTATTCTTTGGTAGATGAAGAGTTAGGTCTACATGGGTTCTAGCCACATTTAGATCCCTTTTATTATATTTCTCAAGTATCTTCTCAATATAATGAGTTTGAGATAATATATATCCTTCTGATGTCCTAGAAATCTTAATTCCTAGGATCACATCAGCTACTCTTAAATATTTCATATCAAATTTGCTGGATAACACTTTCTTGGTAGACTAAATCATTTCATGATTACTACCAATTATCAACATATTGTCTACATAGAGACACACAATGACATATCCTTTTTGAGTTGATTTGGTGTACACACTTATCACACTCATTGGTTTTGAACCCACTTGACAACATCTCTTTGTCAAATTTCTCGTGCCATTATTTAGGTGCTTGTTTTAATCCATACAAGGATTTTACAAGTTTGCACACCTTCTGTTCTTGTCCAGGAACATTGAAACCTTCTGGTTGTTCCATGTAAATCTCTTCATCCAGTTCACCATTCAAGAATGCAGTCTTTACATCCATTTGATGTATTTCAAGACCAAATATAGCTGCTATGGCTATGAGCATTCTTATTGACGTGATACGAGTCACTGGTGAATAGGTTTCAAAGTAATCAATGCCTTCTTTTTGTCTATAACCTTTTATGACAAGCCTTGTCTTGTACTTATCTATTGATCCATTCGGTTTCATCTTTCGTTTGAATATCCATTTGTAGCCCAGTGGCATACAACCTGGAGGAAGATCAACCAACTCCCAAGTATGGTTCTGTAGGATGGAATCAATCTCACTGTTGATAGTCTCTTTCCACAAAGGTGCCTCCTTTATAGCTTTGAGGCTCATTTTCTAACAAGTATGTCAGAAAATCGGGACCAAACGACTTAGACGTTCTAGCTCTTTTGCTACGTCTAGGTTCGATTGTCTCAACATTTCCATATTGATCTGACTCTTGGTGAACCTGATCACTGTCTTTGACAATATCAATAGTTCTTTTGAGAGACTATGTTCTTTGTCTTTCCTTACAAGGAAATGTCTCTTAAAAAAATATCGCATTCCTTGACTCAATTATCATATTCGGATTGATGTCAGGAATCTCAGACTTGTGTACCAAGAACCGATACGCACTACTGTTGCGAGCATATCCAATGAATATACAATCAACAGTTTTGGGTCCTATTCTAACCTTCTTAGGTTTAAGAACCATTACTTTGGCAAGACACCCTCACACTTTTAGATATTTGTAGGAAGGTACGTGACCTTTCCACAATTCATATGGTGTCTTGTCCAATCTTCTGTGAGGTAGCTTGTTCAGAATATGGTTTGCGGAAAATAAGGCTTCCCCCCATAATTTCTGGGGTAAACCAGAACTTGTCAACATGGTGTTCATTATTTCCTTCAACGTTCGGTTTTTGCGCTCAGCAATCCCGTTTTGTTGAGGCGAATAAAGAGCAGTAGTCTCGTGAATAATTCCATGATTGGAACAATATTCACCAAATGGTGACACATATTCACCACCTCTATCACTCCTGATTCTTTTGATTTTCTTGCCAAGTTGATTTTCAACTTCGTTCTTATAGTGTACAAAGCTCTTAATAGCTTCATCTTTGCTCCTCGGTAAATACACATAACAAAATCTTGTGCTATCATCGATAAAAGTGACAAAATACTTTTTACCACCTCTTGTTTGCACAATATTCATATCACACACATCAGTGTGTACAAGTTCCAAAGGTTCAGAACTTTGTTCTATTGAATGAAATGATGTTCTATGCATTTTTGCTTCAACACATGCCTCACATTTATGTTGGTTATCAATTGTAAATTTAGGTATAAGGTCCATGTTAATTAATTACGCATCGTATCATAATTAACATGTCCTAACCTACCATGCCATACATTTTGTGACTCAATAATATAAGCAACAGATGTAGCTTTATTATTAGCACTGTGTCGATTGACAGTCATTACATTGAACTTGAAAAGGCCATCAGTGAGGTATCATTTTTCCTACATACACATCATTTTTTGTCAATACAAACTTGTCAGAAACAAATACAAGCTTAAAGCCATTCTTGCTAAGGAGAGAGCCCGAGACCAAGTTCTTCCAAATATCAGGAACATGCAAAGCATTCTTCAATGTAATCTCCTTTCCAGATGTCATCTTCAGAACCATTGTGCCTTGTCCAACCACTCTAGAGGTAGACGAGTTCCCCATTGTCAGATGATCGCCACCATCGACCTTCTGATACGAGGAAAACATCTTGCTATCTGCACAGATATGACGAGTAGCCCCAATGTCTACCCACCATTCTCTCGGATTCCCAACCAAGTTGGCTTCAGTTACCACTGCAGAGAGGTTCATCTCTGAGATCTCATCAGTCAGCTGCTCATCTTCAGTGACATGGGCCTCATTTTTCTTTTTCTTGCCCTTGTCCTGAGACTTCTTGTTTCTACAGTCCTTTGCCATATGACCGTTTTTTCCATAGTTGTAGCACTTCCACTTGAACTTCTTGTTAGCTTGGGAAGAATCAGCTCCACTATTCTTTCTCTTTTTGCTACCCTTTACACCATCGACGATGTTGGCCTTAGACTCCATAGTCTTGTATCTGGCCTTCTCGGACTTCCTATTGTCCTCTTCCATCCTTAATCGAACTCCAAGGTCTTCAAGGGTCATCTGCTTCTTTTTGTGTTTCAGATAGCTCATGAAGTCCTTTCATGATGGAGGCAACTTTTCAATGATAGTGGCAACTTGAAACGTCTCACAGAGTTTCATCCCTTCATCCAATATTTCATGAATGATCAATTGCAGTTCACCTAACTGATACATTATTGTTCTTGAATCTACCATTTTGTAGTCCAGGAACCTACCCACGATAAATTTCTTTTGCCTGGCATCCTCGGTTTTGTATTTCTTCTTGAGAGATTCCCAGAGAATCTTCGCATAAGTCATGCCTTGGTACATATTATACAGGGTATTGTCAAGTCCACCCAAAAGGTAGTTCTTGCACAAGAAGTCACCAGACAACCATGTCTCTTCTTGCAGTTGCTTGGCTGTTTCCGTTTCACCCTCCACATAACCCGGAGGATCTTTGAGATACTTAGCCAACTGGAGAGTTGTCAGGTAGAACAACATTTTGCTCTGCCATTGTTTAAAGTTTGCCCCACCAAACTTTTCCGATTTTTCTCCATGAGCGACCGGTACTGTGATGTTTCCGCTAGCCATGTGTAACTGGAAAAACCAAAAGCAATCAATAAGTCTACAAAAGACAAATTGTACAATGATCAACGAATGATCTTGTTTAAGTGATATACTAAGTATCCACTCGTTGTTATATTGGACCGTAGTACCAATTAACACAAGTCCTTGAATTTACGACTAAGGTTTCTTATGTTAAGTAAATAAAGGAATATTCCCAGAGGACGAGGGAGGTCCGGAGTAACCACTTAAATCCCTGACCACTTAGGCTCTTATCGCCTTTTTGACAAAATATCCTTTAAAACTTCCTCAATAGAATCTCTTAGGCATTCAAAACTTAGTATTGCACTTTTAATTTCTCAATACAATATGTGTAGGATAATATGTGTATTAATCAACCAAGATTGGATGAAATTACTTGTGTAAGATTACACTTTTAATTCTCACCCAAGTATGTAACACACAATTAAATTTCAACTTTATCACTATGTGTATGCTTGTGATAATTGAACACCTTAATAATAACTTAAATATTTACTACTAAGTTTATTATTTTATAGTTTATGATTTTACTAAATTAATATTATAAATTATTCTAAGTTTATTTTAAACTAAAAATAGTTCCAGAACCAATTTTGTTAGTGTCGCGTTCGTATCTTCGTTCGAATGAGACTGTCCAGTGTGTGCACGTTCATGTAGCGTTCGTAAACGCGTTCGAACGAAGTGTTCTAGAGAGTTCACATTCATATAAGGTTCGAGAACGCGTTCGAACGGAATATTCCAGAGAGTTTACGTTCGTGTGGCGTTCGAGAACGCGTTCGAACGAAATGTTCCAGTGGGTTTACGTTCGTGATGCGTTTGAAGACGCGTTCGAACGTTCTTAGGCAGAGGAATTGCGTTCGAGTTGAGTTTGAATACGCGTTCGAACGTTCTTACGAAAAATCAAATTTTGGCCTACGCGTTCGTCGGGCGTTCGAACGCTCATGCGTATTTTTCATGCACAGAGTATATTTTCCAGAAAATTTCTTATCAAAGCATGCGAATTTTCATCTAACAACACTAATGTTAATAAGTTCTTAAGATTATGGGTGAAATTGTGTATTATTAAACAAAAATAACATGCATTAAACAATCAAAAACAATACGCAAACTCAGATCTACACTAACATGCCAACTTAGACATAAACCCTAAAACTTGGAACACGAAGATAAAACCTGGTAAATGACGAAACTTACAGTCCAAGTCGAGATATATCTATGTCCTTAAAAACTTATTAGCCTCGTCTCGGTGCTCTACGGGTTTTATGGCTAACGTCCTCCCAAGATAACTTGGATTCCTCTTCTTCAAGGGACACTCCTTAAGGAGATCTTGAACTAGGATAATGGTGGAACTCTCTCTGACTCTAAAACAATAATATGAGACACATAAATTCGGATGGAATCATATCCCCTAGAATGAACATGAAGGCTTCCTTAAAAAGGCATGGAATGGTGTCTTAAGGGCACCATTTGGTTTGGGGTGCAACCCTCCAAAGGATTATACCCCTCCCATGCACCACTTGGAGCCTAGAAGTATGTTCTTCTAAATTGGAGGACATGTCCCTACATGTGTGTACATTTCCCATAGGATATCATCCAAGGGACATGTCCCTCCTCCATCCAAACTTAATAGTTAAGAATTTACAACAATAATCTGGTCTCTCGATGGCCTATGGCACGCACGCTTCTTTTTCAATATCTTCGTCCTCCACTAGCCACTCACCCTTATTGCTAAGAAGCTTTCTGATTTCATTTTTTCTTCGCCTTGCAGAAGCAAAAGCATGGAAAAATTTAGAGTTTCGGTCCCCTTCTCTCAACCAATGGGCATTTGATCTTTTACCCTGTGATTTGTCATTTTGACAAATTTAGCTATGAATGCAATTGAATTGCATTCGGTTGGAAACGAAAATTTTTCCCCTATTCTCTCAAAAAAAAAATCATAGTAATTTTTTTAAAATCATAAATTTTCAACATCTACAATTGTTTATAAAATCTATTAAGGTAAAGAAATCATGGTTAAGCACTTCCAAACACACCATTAATCATATTATGTTTCAGAATCCATTCATACAATTTTACCGCACTCTCAAACACACATTACGATAAGATTTTAATTTTGCATTCCATAACAATCTTTTGATATATATATATATATATATATTCAAACCTCTCATGATCAAACTTAGTTACATATCTTTTGTTCTAAAAGCTTTGATACCCAAATGAGCTAGCTAATCCAGCTAGTCAAATTATTCTGGCTTTACTTGTTGAGGAAGAAGAGATATTCAAGCTGCAAACAAATAAAAGTAAACATCATAATGTATATTCCAAAATTATTTTCATTTTGTATGAAATACACACAGAGAGTCAGAGACATTTCGCTAATGCTAGGATTTAAGAAGTCATATCAAAGATCCCATGAGTCATGACAACGTTAAAATCCAAAGTTGCATCTCAAAAATCATATCTAGTGTTATCTTCATTAACACGGACTATGGTTTTCTACAAGAAACTTACCTTGCATCTTCAACACAACACTTACGTAAGTGTCCGAGATTTTAGATTACGTCTATCATTGAAATTATACTTCAAATGAATATGCATTACTGCTATAGTGTCTGAATAACAAGCACCAACTCTACTTACCAAAAATCATAGTGTGTAGGTCAAGTTGCCACTACCTGGATTACGGGGTTTGTTGCTACTGCCAGCAATGTTGGATTGCAAAGAATTAGACATTGGATTCTGAGGCTTTGACTCCGTTGAAAGCATCTTCAGCGATATTTTTCGCAGATAATCCGACTAAAATTTAAGACCAGTACAAAATAATTTATCCTAGTACTCAAATGATATGGCAAAAAATTAAAATAAAAAAATAACACTAAAAACAGAAGAATATGAACTAATGGTCATGCAATGAATAAAAGAAAATGACAAGACATTACATAAAACCGCAAATATAAAGTGCCAGGGGCTCATTATGTTCAGAAAGTCTTCCTTGCAACCACTACCATGATAGCAAGGACAAAAAGGAAAAAATGTTTTTTTTCCCAGTTCCTTTTATATTCTCTTTCATATATTAGAAGATTTGTAACCGTATGTGCACCTGATATCAACGAAACAAAGATCGTCAAGAGCCAATATCGTTTTTATTCATTTAATATTTTCCTCTCTTTTTTTTCCACTTTTCACCTTTAGAGTCTTTTCGTTCACAATTTCCTATGTACATGGATATTTAGAACCACAAATGCAAGCGTCTGTACCTCCATGTGCAAGACATAGAGCACAATAAAAATTTACACACAAACATATGAAATCATGAAAAGGCAAAGAAATACAAAAGGCCAGCTATGCATCTGAAGCAAATATATATGGGCATATAAATCATAAGAACTACCTGACTTGTGGCAGTAGTATACACCTTTTCCTCGAACCTTCCAGCGATTTTCCTGACTTCAATTAATCCCTCTTGGCCAGAATGCGGAAGACGCCTCTTTTATGTCTCCAATCTATACAAAAACTATAAATTAATGAGTCACTATGCAAGCATTGTTCAGTTAGTAAGGGAACACTCAATCAATGAATCGTATTAAATATTTGAATACTCAAGCAAAAAATGTAATTTGAAAAAAAAAATGCAAATTATACAATATCCCCATGTAAAAGAACCATAGTAATTCGTGACAGTTTTCCTTCATATCACAAAGAACATAGAATTTGTTACAATAACTCTTGAGCAGGAAAGAGAAAGAAAACACAATTGTTTTAGCAAGTCTCTCTTTCACATCAAGCAGCAATGCCACCTTGACAGCTATATTTGTAAACTTCTTACTGGAAGACCAAAATAACAAATGATATAGTTCCATTCATTATTTGTTAGCTACTTCCAAACATGAAAATATGAACAAAATTTGGATACTGGTCCACCAAAAAAGGACCTAATGATCCAAGAGAATGAAACCAGTGTTGTTAGAGGCGAGAGGTGCACTGAGGCAATGAGAGACTGAAATACAAGGAGCGAGGCGAGATGCGAGAGGCGCGTGCCTCGTAGACATGAGGCGTAAACATAAAATAAATAGATAATATGAACTTACAATGTTAAAATATAATAAATAAATAATAATAATTTGATACTTAGACTATTATCCTATTGATTTTACTTGTCCAATTCATTAGACACCACACAAAAATGCATAGTTCAAATTACAAATTTAATTAAAGAAGCATTACAACCTTAACTTTTATGTTAAACACTTCTAAAATGCTCCCAATTAAAAAGGTCATTACATTATGAAGAAATGGAGGAAACCCTCTTTTTTTTATTTTCTTATTTTAAACTATACAAGAATAGGCTTTATATAGCCTTCAATCTTCTCTATAAAAGGAAGATAAATCTACCCATAATTACATACAATCAATTACCATATCTCTAGCAATCTTAAAGATACTTTCCTATTTCTAACACTCCCCCTCAAGCTGGAGCATATAAACAATGTTTAAAAATACGTGGTGGCGCCTCGAGGCGACCGACCATTGAGGCGCGAGGCGGACCGCCTCGAGGCGGCGAGGCGGGCGCCTCGATCCGAAAATGAAGTTTTTGATATTATTCAATCTCTATATAGAAAAATTTACATCCAATTCAATTCTTAATCACTGATTTTACCCAAATCAAAAACCCTAATACCCAAATCTACAGATTATATGCGAACCTTATATAAACATTACATTCAGCAAACAAACAGAAGGAAACAACATGTTTATATCTTTCAGGTGTTAACTAGCTCTATAATATATTTTTTTTTGTTTGAATAAAGCTCTATAATATTTAAATATCTTTACTTGATGAAGAATAATATTATAATTTGCTTTGAACCTTTCACAATATCGTTTATGGAAAATGATACTTGCCCAGAATCAGTAGTGCTACACATTCAGGGGAACTACCATATAGCAATAATATTAACAACCAACATATCAAAAACCGAAATTGACTCATAAATGAAAAAGAAAAACAAGCAGAACAAGTTACCACAAAAGCTGCCGTCGCCGAGAGGCTGAGAGAGAGAGAGCAGAGGAGGCTGAGAGAGAGAGAGCAGTATAGGCCGAGAGAGAGAGAGAGCAGAGGAGTCGAGAAAGAGAATACATAAATCCTAAAATCAATTTTCTTTTTTTTATAATGTAAATGAAACGACGATGTTTTGAAATCCCCAAAACGTCGTCGTTTCATTTAAAAAATTTTAAAATTAAAAAAAGAGTTTGCGTGCCGCCTCATAAAAACCGAATTAGGCGGCCGCCTCGATGCGCCGTCGCCGCGAGGCGGCGACGAGGCGCCTCGAGGCGGCCGCCTCGACCGAATTTTTAAACACTACGTATAAATCATATGCACCAAGCTTGTTACAAATAAAATCAATACGAGGACCACGAAGAGACTTAGTAAGGATGTCCGCTAATTGTCTTTCAGAGTTGACAAAGCTAGTGACCATGCATCCAGATAAAATTTTCTCCCTGATAAAGTGACAATCAACTTCTATGTGTTTGGTCCTTTCATGAAACACAGGGTTAGATGATATATGTAGAGCTGCCTGGTTGTCACAAATTAGCTTCATTTGTGTCACACCTCCAAACTTTAATTCCTGTAAACAATTGTTTTAACCATATTAACTCACTTGTTGCTAAGGTCATAGCTCGATATTCTGTTTCTGCACTAGACCTGGCGACAACTGCTTATTTCTTACTTTTCCAGGATATTAGGTTGCCTCCAATTAAAACACAATATCCTGTAGTCGAACGCCTGTCGGACGGAGAGCCTGCATACTCTACATCAGAATATCCAACTATCTGAGTATTGCCTTTATCTTCATACAATAATCCTTATCCTGACGCTTTCTTGATGTATTTAAGAATGCGTATGACAGCATCCCAATGACTCTACATGGAGTTTTGTAGGAACTGGCTAAGCACACTGACTGGAAATGAGATATCTGGACGAGTAATCGTAAGATAGTTCAACTTTCCAACTAACCGTCTACATCGTCCAGGGTCTTTTAGCGGCTCTCCAACTAGTTTCCTGTACTTCTCAGGGTTCTCCAATGGCTCCCCCTCTTTTGGTAGAATTTTAACATTTGGATCCATGGGCGTGTCAACAGGTTTACAATCTAACATGTCAGTTTCCTGAAGAATGTCTAGAGCATATTTTCTCTAAGAAATGACTATACAGGTATGAGACTGAGCTACTTCTATGCCAAGGAAGTACTTTAGTAGTCTCAAATCCTTAGTCTGAAAATGATTAAATAAGTGTGTTTTCAACTGTCGAATGGCCTATTGGTCACTTCCAGTAATGACTATATCGTCCTCATATACAATCAAGTAAATGCATTGGCCATTGGAATGTCGATAGGAAACCGAGTGGTCTGCCTCACTACGAGTCATACCGAATTTCTGAATGACAGTACTGACCTCCCAAACCAAGCACGAGGAGAGTGTTTGAGACTATACAGAGAGCGATGAAGCCGACAAACCAGACCATACTCCCCCTGAGCAACAAAATCAGGTGGTTGCTCCATATAGACTTCCTCCTGGAGGTTTCCATGAAGAAATGCATTCTTGATGTCCAACTGATAGAGCGGCCAGTGACGCATAGCAGCCATTGAGAGAAACAAACGGACGGAAGCAATTTTCGCTACAGGAGAAAAAGTGTCAGAATAGTCCAAACCAAATATCTAGGTATAACCTTTAGCAACCAGGCAAGCCTTGAGTCGATCAACCTGCCCATCAGGACCAATTTTCACCGCATAAACCCATCGGAAACCAACTGTAGAATTTCCATGGGGTAACGGAACCAAATCTCAAGTGCCACTTGAGTGTAAAGCAGCCATTTCATCAATCATTGCTTGTGTCCATCCTGGATCAGACAATGCCTCATGGACATTTCTATGAATAGAAACAGAAGACAAGGTGGAGACAAAAGTAAAATATGGAGCAGATAAACGATGATAACTGAGAAATGTATAAATAGGATGCGGATTACGAGTGGAACAAATACCTTTACTGGTGGCAATTGGGCTAGGAAGGTCCACGGTACGGGCAGGAGCTGGAGCAGGTTGTGAGTCGGTGGCTGCAGCGTTAATACCGGCGGAAGATATAGAATGAGGACGATGGTGGTATACCTGAAGAGGACGAGGTGGTGACACAATGTCAAGTGTGGGTTGGAAAAATGGAACAGGCAGTACCGTATAAGGGGTGGGAAGAGTCGGGGTATGAGGAGAGAAGTAAGGTGATGACTCGAAGAATGTGACATCGATAGAGATGAAGTAGCGGTTATTATTTGGAGAATAACATCGGTACCCTTTTTGAAGTCGGGAATATTCTAAGAAGATGCATTTAGTAGACTTAAAAGAAAGTTTATCTTGTCCCGAGGTTAGATTATGGACAAAACACACACAACCAAATATGCGAAGTGAGACCGAATAGAGAGGTTGGTTGGGAAATAAGATAGAGTGGGGAATTTGGTCTTGTAAAACAGAAGAAGGCATGCGATTAATGAGATAGCAAGCAGTAAGAACTGCATCCCCCCAGAAACGAAAGGGTATATGGTTATTGATTAATAATGTACGAGCCATCTCAATGAGATGTTTGTTTTTACGTTTAGCGATACCATTTTGTTGGGGTGTATAGGCACATGATGACTCATGGAGAATACCAAGAGAGGATATAAAAGTGGTAAAAGGAGTAGAAAAATACTCCCGAGCATTATCACTTCGAAATACACGAATAGGAACACCAAATTGAGTTCTGATTTCAGCACAAAATTTCTGAAAAATAGGAAATAACTCAGAATGATCTTTCATTAAAAACAACCAAGTATTTCGAGAGTAATCATCAATAAATGTCACAAAATACCAAAATCCCATAACAGAGTTGACACGATATGGACCCCAAACATCGGAATAAATTAACACAAAAGGGGACGCAGCTCGATTATTGACTCGTTTGGGAAACTGTACACGGGTATGTTTCCCAAGTTGACATGACTCACATGGAAGTGAAGATAATGAAGAAAGTTGTGGAACTAGCTTCTGGAGCTTAGAGAGACTGGGGTGACCCAAACGGTTGTGGAGAACATCAGCAGAATCGGTGGAGGTGCAAGCGACCGCATGCAATGACTGCGTAAGATGATAAAGGCATTGTGACTCACGTCCTGAACCAATTACCTGTCCCGTACCCTAGTCCTGTACAAGAATAGAATGATTAAGAAAGTTGATAGAACAATTCAGATAATTGGTGAGTTTACTAACAGAAATAAGATTGAAAGGACAACCTGGTACATAAAGCACAAATTTCAGAGGTAATGAGGGAACATGAGAGGCATGTCCAATACCTTTAGCGACAGTTTTAGAACCGTTTGCAAGGGTAACCATAGGAAGAGAATGAGAATTACTTAAAGAAGACAAAAGTTTGGGATTACCATAAATGTGATTAGAGGCGCCAGAGTCCAAGACCCATGGGCCCAAAGGTGAAGACTGAATGATGCAGACAACAAAATTACCAGTATGAGCAACGGAAGCAGAGGATGATGACTGAGAGGCCTGATACTGGAGGAAAGTTGCATATTCGGATTTAGACAGAGTAACAGTCTTACTCGAGTCGGCCATGGCAGTGAAAACAGTGGAGGGCGGCTCGGGAGACAGGGAGATCAGAGCCGTATGAGTTCAAGGATATAGTCAGAACAGTGAATAGTGATGCATGAACAGTGCGCGTGAACAGTGACGCGTGAACAGTAACGCGTGAACAGTAACGCCGAGGAAAATGTGAAAAGAAACCCTAGAATCAACCTACTGATACCATGAAGAAATGGAGGAAACCTTTTTTTTTCTTATTTTAAACTATACAATAATAGGCTTTATATAGCCTTCAGTCTTCTCTATAAAAGGAAGATAAATCTACCCATAATTACATACAATCAATCATCATATCTCTAGCAATCTTAAAGATATTTTCCTATTTCTAACACATTATATCATTGTAATTAAATTTTTTTCAAGAATCACTTTTATTATTAATTTAATAATATTGTACAAGTGTTGTGAAATTCGACAAATATTGCCGAAAATAATATCTTTACAGACAGTGTTGTTAGAGGCACTGTGAGGCGCGCCTCGATGCGAGGGGCGCACGAGGCGACGACGTGTGCGCATCAGCAGGTGTGAGGCGATGCGATTTCGGTGAGGTGCGGTGAAGCGTGATGAAGGGCAGTGAGGCGAGAGGCGCTGTGATGCGAGCGCATCATGGAGAAAGCCCAGTATTTAAGTTGAAATTTGAAACCGTAAATTAGTTTCTGCAATCTGCCTTCTTCTTTTATTCTGTTTCTACCTCTAGCTACTGACACCGACAACGACTACCGCCGATGACTTGACCGACGAGGATTCCACCACCGGCGACGACACCAAGGTTTTTCTTCTCTGTTTCTTCATTTTTCTTCTCTGTCTCAGTTTTTTTTCTCAGTTCCTTCTATTTTCTTCTTTGTCTTCAGTTTATTCGTTTTTCTTCTCTGTCTCTGTTTTTTTTTCTCAGTTCCTTCTATTTTCTTCTTTGTTTTCAGTTTATTCATTTTTCTTCTCTGTTCTCTGTTTTTTTTCCTCAGTTCCTTCTATTTTCTTCTTTGTATTCAGTTTATTCGTTTTTCTTCTCTATTCTCTGTTTTTTTTTCCTCAGTATCTTCTATTTTCTTCTTTGTATTCAGTTACTTCGTTTTTCTTCTTTCTATTCCCTATTCTCTGTTTTGTTTTTTTTGTTTTGTTTTTTTTTTCTTTTTCCATTAGCATCCTGTTTGAAAATATTTGTAAATTAGTGATCTGATTGTGATGATTTGCATATTTGGTTTCTGTTTGCTTTTGCCGAAATTGAACTATGCATATTTTGTTAAGAATACGGTGATGGTGTTTCTTTTGACTAAATACTTTATAATTATCCTTTTTTTCTTGATTTTGAAGTTTTTTAATTATGCATATTGTCAAGTATTATGAATTTGACGAGTATATTTAATATAAAAGTAGACTATATATGAAAAAAATTAATATCTATTTATTATTTTTTTTCATTTACAAGTAAATGATGCATATATTACAAATTTAAAATTATTATTAATATATGTGTGCCTCGTGTCTGTGACGCGTGCGCCTCTCACCCCTCGCCTCGCTTTTCTGGCTCTGATCGCCTCAATGCGCCTCTCGCCTTTAACAACCTTGTTTACAGACTGCCTAAAATACTATTGTTGATGGTGTTTTCAGGCACTACGGCATTTAAGACAGCACGACAAGGACAAAAGGGTAAATTTCTTTCCCTGGTTAACTTCATGAGAAGACCGACCCCACTTCATGAGGACCGACTACTTTGGTTCAGATGACCGAGCACTATAAGGTCGGCAGGAGCGCTCTCAGTATAAAATTGTCATGACCGACCTCATTAATACCGACCAGACACGGCCGTGTTCAAGACAAAAGCACCCCATTCTTATGGATAAGATAAGAAAGATATCCTACTCTCGCAAGGAGAAGGAGTCAGAATCCAAAAGGGGAATACGGAAGGAGAAGGCAGCACCGGATCAGGAAACCCTACAAGAAGAGAAGATTGAGTCCAAATAGGATTTCTTACGCAAATAGGAATCTGATTTCTGTACTATTATAAATAGGAGGGTAGAGCATATGTAAAAGGATCATCTGAAAATCATCACAAAGAGTGAAATTAGAGTCATAAAGTTCCAATTTGTAAGAGCAAAGGAGAGGCCTGAGAGGTGTACTCGAGTAATAAAAAGTACCCCCTGTTCTTGTCCGTGGACGTAGGTCGGATCCCAAAATCCACCGAACCACGTTAAATCACCTTGTCTGATTGGCGTATTTTCTTGTTTTCCGCTAAATTTGCCTTTGGTTCCCCAAAACCAAACAAATTCACAGTTGAAGGAGGATTCCCTCGGAGGTGATATTCCTATATTATCCCGAGACCAAAATCCACCGTCAACAGTTGGCGCCGTCTGTGGGGAACTTCACAAAAAAGCAGTTCACGTGATAAGACAAATGGCGGAAGACGG
Organism: Zanthoxylum bungeanum; assembly: GCA_019454045.1. NCBI lineage: Eukaryota > Viridiplantae > Streptophyta > Magnoliopsida > Sapindales > Rutaceae > Zanthoxylum > Zanthoxylum bungeanum. Next base: position 3,461 of record SKCR01054761.1, on the reverse strand, counting down.
AAATCACCAACCAGGAGGTCCGGCAATGGACTGGATGAAAAAATGGAAGATGGCATGAGGACTATGATGGATCGACTAGAAAGAATGGAATGAGCAAACAACGAGAAACTGAAACCGAGACCGGACAGAGAGGGAAAGAGGAAAAGAGTAGTAGATGTAAGCGAAGACGAGGGACCCAGAAAGAGAGGCCCATATGGGATAAGATCTGCGGTGGTAGGAAGATCAGAAGACACGGGAAGAAGAAGAAGGGGAACAATCACCCGACCCCTCCTCCGACAGTTTTTACAACTCCAAGAAGGGGGATAAAAAGTATAACGAAGACGTACAGGAGACCTCTGGGTTTAAAGAACGCCACGCCCGGGGCGACAGGCGAACAGAAAAAACACAGAAGGCGGCACGGGGCACAACCCGTGAAATAAAATCTTGGTTGAGAAAAGAGATGACCAGATGGGGAGAAGGCCTCAAGATCGGGGCGGGAGACGACCCCAGGCGAGGAAGAGGGTCTCCCCTTACGGAAGAAATAAAGGCAGCACAGTTCCCGAAGCGATTTAACATGCCGACCATGGCACCATACAAAGGCCACTCCGACCCAAAATCCCACATTGAAAACTTTGTCCTCCTGATGGAAGTACAGGGGGTAACGGGCGACGCCATATGCAAAGTATTTCCCTTAACTTTAGGGGGCCTGCCATCCTATGGTATAGAAGTCTGGCCCCGAGGAGCATTCAGAACTTCTCCCAACTTAAGAAGTCATTTACCCGGCATTTCAAAGGAGCCTGCACCCCTAAAAAAACAATAGGAGAACTAAGGCTCATGAAACAAGAGACGACGAAACACTGAAGAGCTTCATTGAAAGGTACAACACTGTACTCGAGGTCGGAGGGTACGAATCCCAAGAAGCCCTGGAAAGTCTGAAAGGGGCCCTAAGCGTCGGGAAACTATGGACCCACCTGAGGATCCATGAGACACCAGACTACGCTACCGCACTGGAAATAGCCAGGAAGTACGTCCTACTAGAGAGCGAGGAAAAGTATCCCGGAGGGGGACAACCGCCAGAGAAAGGATGACTAGGAGGGAAGACCACCGGCGACCGGAGAGAGAATTCCGGAAGTTCAATCCAAGACCCAGAATTCAAGCCAATGGCACAGAAGGATCAAGGAAGAGGCCCACAACTCAGGTAAACCACGTGTTCGAGAGGAGGCATATATCCCTTTGAGCAAGCCGCCAGGAGAAATCATCATGGAATACGGGAGAAAGGCCTCTTAATAGAACCAGATCTCAGGAGGTTCCCCCAGACAGAAAAACAAAAGGGCCTACTGCCTACATCACAACCTAAAAGGGCACACACCGATGAGTGCAAGGATCTGCAGGAACAAATGGAGGACCTGGCCCGGAACGGGTACCTGAACAATTACATCGACCACAAATCATGGCCGCCAGACAAAGGGCAAGGAATCGAGGGGTGAACGTCATCGCAGGAGGAGCGCGCTGGCCGGGGACTCTAACCGGTCAAGAAAGAATTACAGCCGAGCACGGGGAACAGAGGTGCTGAAAACAGAAAAAATCCCAAACCCCCAGGAAATCGGTCAACACCCATTATGTTCACCGATGAAGACGCTCAGGATAAGTTTCCCCCACGATGACGCACTGATAATCAAAGCAACGATCGGCGGCACAGAAGTGGACCGAATCCTGGTGGATCCTGGGAGCGCGGTAGACATAATTTCCAAAGAGACTTTGGAGGACCTAGGGTAGAATGCACAGCCCTAACCAAAGACACAGCACCCCCATGTACGGATTCGGGGGTTCAACGGTCATCCCCCTGGGAAAAATCAGTTAGCAATGACAATCGGGGCTGCCCCCAAAACCCGAACGTTCATGATAAACTTCACCGTAGTAGACTGCATGAGCAGTTATCAAGTCATTGTCGGCCGCCCCTTCATGATGAAAACCAAGGCCGCAATGTCCTGTCATTACTTGAAATTGAAGTTCCCCACGGGAAGGGATCGGAATCATATGCGGAAGCCAGAAAAAAGCCCGCAGCTGTTTTGCCACTTTCTCGCGAGAACCCTCTGCGTAGAAAAAGGCACCAAGAAGAGACAGAGAGACGAGGATGACGAGAATACAAGGAAAGACCCTGCTCCTCCTCCCGATAAAACTGCACGGCTCGGATCAGCCGAAGAGTTTGGAAGAAGTAAAACTGTTCGGGACCAGAGAAGAACATAAAAATAGGAGGAAGTCTAGACAAGGCCCTAAGAAAGACTTGTTGGAATGTCTACAGGAGTACCCCCGACGTTTTTGCATGGGGACACGATGACATGCCCGGGATCGACCCAAAATTCATAAGCCATCGCTTAGCAGTGAACCCATTACATAAGCCAGTAAAAAGAAAGAGGAGAATATTCAACCAGGAGCGGTGCGGAGCAATAGCAACCGAGGTGGAAAAGTTGCTGAAAGCCGGTTTCATCCGGGAAGTAAAATACCCAGAATGGGTGTCCCAACGTGGTATTGGTGAAAAAATCTAACGGAAAGTGGAGAATGTGCGTAGATTTCACCGACCTCAACAAAGCATGTCCAAAAGACAGCTTTCCCCCCTCCCAAATATAGACCAACTGGTAGATACAACAGCCTGCCGGGCTGCTAAGCTTCATGGACGCCTTCTCGGGCTACAATCAAGTCAAAATGCACCCTACGGATGAGGAGAAGACCACCTTTATTACTGACCAAGGGCTATACTGCTATAAAGTATGCCTTTCGATTGAAGAATGCAGGGGCGACCTTCCAGAGACTAGTGAACAAAGTCTTTCAAACCACTCATCGGCACGACCATGCTGGTATATGTCGACGACATGATAACAATGTCCGAGGAACCAGAGACCATGTAGCCGACCTGAAGAAAACTTTCGAACTCCTGAGGAAACACAGTTTAAAGCTCAATCCTGAAAAGTGTGCATTCGGGGTTGCCTCGGGAAAATTCCTGGGCTACATGGTAAGTTCACGAGGCATTGAAGCAAACCCACAAAAGATACAGGCCGTGCTAGACCTGAAATCTCCCCGGACAGTTAAGGAAGTGCAAAGCCTTACAGAAAGAATCGCCGCACTCAACCGGTTCATCTCGCGAGCAACCGACAAGTGCCATCATTTCTTCAAAGTCATCAAAAAGCTCAAAAAGGGTCGACTGGACACCCGAGTGGGAAAAGCCTTCCAGCACCTAAAACAATACCTGGCACAGCCCCCTCTCCTAGCCAAACCCCTCCCAGGGGAGACGCTGTATCTATACCCTGGCCGTCTCAAAACACGCAGTAAGCTCGGCACTGGTACAAGAGACCGACCACGTCCAGAAACCAGTTTACTACATCAGTACAAGCCCTGCTGGACGCAGAAACTCGATACCCATACACGAACTCATTGCCCTATCCCTGGTCACTTGCAGCACGGAAGCTACGACCCTACTTTCAAGG